>JBBMEF010069063.1:0-10810 GCA_037832685.1 Sicyos baderoa | reverse complement strand
TCTCCAAGAACCAAAGAATAACGGGAATAACGACCAAAACCACCTGAAACGTCTTTATGAAAATACGGGTCGTTACAGTACAGATAATGCCTCTAAATCTTTAGTGCGAACACCATGGCTACCAACTCCATGTCATGAGTCGGATAATTCTGCTCATATGTTTTCAACTGTCTTGAAGCATACGCAATCACTTTCCCGTTCTGCATCGAAACACAACCCAAACCAAACTTAGACGCATCACTGTACACAACGAACCCATATGTTCCCTCCGAAACTGCCAACACTGGTGCTGTGGTCAAAATGCGCTTCAGCTTCGCGAAACTTTCTTCACACTTACTATCCCAAGCAAACTCAACCCTTTTTCTGGTCAACCTGGTCAATGTGGCTGCTATGACAGAAAAACCATGAACGAAACGACGGTAGTACCCTGCCATACCCAGAAAACTGCGAATCTCAGAAACGGGTGTCGGTCTGGCCCAAGAACTAACTGCCTCAATCTTTGCGGGGTCCACTGCCACTCCCTCCTTGGACACAACGTGTCCAAGGAAAGCTACTTCCTCTAACCAGAAGTCACACTTTGAAAACTTGGCAAAAAGCTGATTCTCTCTAAGCGCTGCTAAAATCTGTCTTAGATGCGAGGCATGGTCCTACTTTGACTTTGAATAAATAAGGATATCATCTATGAATACGATGACAAAGCGATCCAAGAATGCCTTGAACACCCTATCCATCATATTCATAAATGCTGCAGGGGCGTTAGTCAGTCTGAAGGACATGACCACGAACTCATAATGACCATACCTCGAACGGAACACTGTCTTGGGAATATCTGCATCTCTAATCCTCAACTCGTGATATCCGGACCTCAAATCAATCTTGGAGAACATTGAAGCTCCCTGGAGCTGGTCAAACAGGTCATCAATGCGCGGCAACGGATACTTATTTTTTATAGTTACCTTATTCAGCTCACAGTAGTCTATACACAAGCGCATCGAACCATCTTTCTTGTTGACAAACAAAAGTGGTGCTCCCCACGGGGACACACTTGGCCGGATGAAACCTCTGTCAAGCATCTCCTGCAACTACTCCTTAAGCTCTTTCA
Organism: Sicyos baderoa; assembly: GCA_037832685.1. Taxonomy (NCBI): domain Eukaryota; kingdom Viridiplantae; phylum Streptophyta; class Magnoliopsida; order Cucurbitales; family Cucurbitaceae; genus Sicyos; species Sicyos baderoa. Next base: position 9,708 of record JBBMEF010069063.1, on the reverse strand, counting down.
ACTCAGCTGGCGCCATACGATAAGGAGCCTTTGAGATAGGAAGAGTTCCTGGCTAAAGCTCAATAGTGAAGTCGACCTCTCTCTTGGGCGGTAAACCAGGCAACTCCTTTGGAAAAATGTCTGCAAACTCCTGAACAACAGGTACTTGGTCAACAGACAACTGGTCACGGCTTCCTCCAGTCAGCTTTGCTATGAAACCCCAAGCTCCTCGAGCTAACAAACGATGGGCTTGGACTGCGGAAACCAACGGCGGACACACTCCACTCTGGACTCCCGAAAATTAAAGCTGAGCCTACTCCGCGGCCTGAACGTGACTTCCTTTTGGCGACAATCTATCATCGCATGGTTCTCTGCTAACCACTCCATACCAAGTATCATATCAAAACCGCTCATAGCCAACACTATGAGGGTAACCTGAAGAGACTCATCGGAGATCTGTATCTGACCGTCCTTAACTCTTTGACTAGCTAACATGCTAACTCCCGAAGGAGTTGCAACAGCCAACTCAAATCCTAAAGGCTCTAAATTCATACATGCATGCTTAGCAAAAACAGCAGAAACAAAAGAATGGGTAGATCCTGAATCAAACAACAGAAAAGCACAGTGATCTAAAACAAGTAGCGTACCTGCTACCGCGGCGTCAGTCCGTTCAGCCTCCTGCCGGGTCGTGACAAAAACTCGACCCTGTTGCTGCACTAGTTGTGCTATTGCCCCATTCTGAACGCAAAACCGGGCCAGATGCCCCTCCTTCCCACACTTGTAACAGGCTGTAGGGCTGGATCCACACATTCCATAATGTGCCTTGCCGCAAGGCTTACAGTACGGCGGCTGCCTGACAGTATCCTGCTAACGGGGCGGAAAACGGTTCTGGTTGCCCTGACCACACGGCTGATATCTCCGCTGGAAGTTCCTTCGGCAGCGCTGGCTGCCGGCACGCTGGTTGCCAGAAGTCTCGAACTTTCTTTTCTGACCAGAGTACACTAGGGCCTTCTGTACTGGCAAAGCTACTGACCGCTCAACTCTATTCTTAACATCACTGATGATGGCCAACTCCACTGCTTTAGCATACGTCGTAGGTGCTTTAGCATATTTCTCAGACTAGAAATGAACTTCCGGATCTTTAGTTCAGGGGTAGCTATCAGCTGCTGGGCAAAATACCCAAACTCGGAGAATTTACGCTCATACTCCTCTGCGGTATCATTCCCTTGCTTCAGATTCTGAAACATCTTTATCATCTTCTCTTGTGCCTCTACACTGATATACTTGGCCTTGAAGGCATTCTTGAAACACTCTCAAGTGGCTGGTGGAGACCCAGCTGGTCTCTCATCTAAAGTGGACTCCCACCACCACCTGGCTGTACCAACTAAAACATGTGTTGCACAGCCTGCTCTCTGCACATCCGGGCAACGCATGACCTTGAAGGTATACTCTAGGTTGGCAACCCACCTAGCAGCCTCCAAGGCATCTTCCTTGGTGTCAAACTTCTCTGGCCTCCACTTGAAGAAGTCCTTCAGCCACTTTCCCAAGTCCTCAGCACCCTCTGCCTCATCAGGCTCAACAAAAACTGGCTCATGTGGAGCTGGGGCTCCGTGCTGAACAATTCTGACCAACTGTTCCATCTGAACTCGGGTCTCCTCCCGCTGTGCAGCCAACATGGCCTGAGTCTCAGCTCTCTGGTCATGCAACATACTAACCATGAACGACCTCATCGAGGCGGCAAAGTCTGCTCCAGGAACCGTCTCTGGGGCATTGTCGTCTCTACACCATCACTGGGTGAGTCAGAAGCTGGAGCTGGGGGCGGCCTATTCTCGGCTTCCCCTTTGGACGACGTCCCGGCTGTATCCGATGCGATCCGGATACCCTGGTTTTCTGACCTGGAACCTCCTGTCCATCTGCGGGTAGTTGCCATAATGATGATCTACAATCAACCAAACCACGAGAAAGAACCTGCTCGTCTCTAGGCTACAACTCTCCAGGCAAACACAAACTAGATGATAAAGCATTGTATAAATTCTTAACCCCTTTAAACTTTAAACTTAAAGCATACCTAATGGTTGTCGGAGCGCTGATGATCATGGGAAATCGACCTACAATAGCAGGTCAGTCTACAGAATCTATGACTCTAAGCTCTGATACCAACTGTAAAGACCCGACCGAATAAACGGTCCTAAACCTAGTCTTTACCACATGGATGCATTCAAAGTGGAAATAAAGGATAATTTTAAACATGAAAGACTTCTAGATTCCAAGAGTAAAACTTGCAATTAAAACATTCCTTAAACTTCCCTGGCAAGAGACATTTAAAATAGAAAACAGTCAGCATTCTATAAATCTGAAAACATGGAATCCAGAATATTCATAAAATCACCTAAGGGCTCCGTGCCCAACTACATGCAATGTAAACAATTCAAACTTAAATAAAGTACTCAGAGTTGACAATTCATTTAGACATAAAAACAGCGAGCCATTTCCCATGACCAATCACCAGCTGCCTCCAACCATCAAGAAGCATGTCCATGATTACCTGTGGAAAACCACAAGGATAATGGTGAGTAATGCAAGATTACTCAGTAAGAATTCCCCAATCGGGGTACAATACATCTCAATAGATCATCTACATGAATGCAAGTAACAGTCAACTATCAGCACACTGAGACCAACTCTAGGTCCTTCGAGAATCTCTGATCTCGAACTAAGCTCTACAACTTACTTGACAAGGATACCGGGTGTACTAGTCTCAAGATCCCGAGGGAGCCTCCAGTTGAAGTATCAAGAGCATGCGCGCACACCACATGCTACTGAATGTAGGTAGGTGCTGGGTCTAGGGCAGCCTACTCTGGTCCATAATCACATGCCCTAAAGACTCGGAGGATGTCACTAAAACATAGAGATGTGAGACCTCGACATCGAGCTATGACAGCATGACCACGACTAGCCTGCGGCTAGGTCCCGCTCACAGCAGGCTTACACTGTGAGACGGTCCTCCCAAAGGCTGCAGAACTTGGGTATGCCAACACAATGGAAATTTTGTTGGCGAACAGGGACGGGACAAGCCTCGTCATCCTCCCGGTCGGCGAGGCAACAATACGTTGTGCCCACTCGCCCAAGAACTGCGGACTAGGCTATGCCAACTGCAGGGTTAGCTAAACCGTGCTGGCGGTCAGGGGCGGAGTATACGTTCTCTCGCAACCCTGCCAATGGGGCAATTTACTTTATGCCACCTCGGCCTATAGATGATGACTCTCCTATACAAAGCTATGGTACTACAACAACAGAGACATACATGATGAGCAGATCAATCAAGCATGCATCTAACATGTGGAAAGGAATCAATAAACATGCCAGATAGAATATACAAGAAGCAACCTATCCACTAAACATGCATTCAGCAAATTATCACAAACAAACAAGTATTACTATTGAGAGTAGGGTCCACACAACCCCGGTAAGGAATCCTTACCTGGTATTGGCGAACTAACACACACAAGAGCTACAAGTCACCATAAGAACCTAGCAATTTGTAAATAAACAAAAATCAATTTCTAAGTAAAAAGCTAAAGAAAACAGCCTCTAAAAGGCTTGGACAGCTGCGAAGCGAACAACGAAAGGCACGAAGACGATACCCGAAGCAAAGACGAAGGCACGGCTGGGCAGTAGCTCATTCACGGTTGCTCACGCGAACGAAGGCATCAAACTGACGCTGGGACGGTCACGGACAGACGAAAACACGAGGCTCGGGTTCGATGTTGCGAAAATGCGGGGCGAAGGCGATCTGCTGCGGACGACACGATCTGAGCGAACAAGGTCTGTTGCGGTGCGTCTGGCTACATCGAATAGTTGGCGAAGACGAACGAAGTGAACTCGGGCAGCAACTGCAACTCGCGAAGAAGAGAACAAACCAACGAAACAAACTTAGAATTCGAGGCAGAACATCAACGAAGTCGCGAAAGCAAGAAGGAACGAAGAGAAAACGGCGAACGAAGTGTACCTTGAAGAACCTCGGCGTGCGATGGTGAAACAAAATTGTGAGACGAGGAAGACTGCAGCTGGAACGAAAAACCAAACAAACAACACAAAATCGATCAAACGACGCCCAAGCAACCCTCGAAAACGTGGAGAGACGAACGCAGCACGAAACCCTTACCTCAGAAGGCCTGAGATGCGAGCGAGGAGACCACGGGACGGCGGCGAACTCGTAGGGAAGAAGTTCCGACAGCAGCTGGTTCGATCCAACAAAACAACCCTTAGCCAAATGATACCCGGACGGCCAGAAGATGAAACAGACAAGGGTGAAACCAGGAATAACGAAGGAGAAGAAGCTTACCTTGACCAGCAGCGGCAAAGTGGCACGACCCAGGCGGCGGCGAAAATGAGGGAGAGACTCTAGCGGCGGCAAAAAGATACTCATTGGGAAAAGTGAGAATGAGATGAATCCCACAAACCATAATGATTAAATCCCTTCATTTTTTCCTTTCTTTTTAATTTAAATTAAATCAAATAAAACTCCACAAGGTCCTTGGTTCAAATCTCAATGGTGTCACTTTTAATTCATTTAATTTCTTAGCTTCCCAACACTTAGCTTCCTTCCAAGACCAAGGTTCGAATCCTAATGGTGACACAAATTAATTCAATTTCTCTTTAAATTACCCGTCAATATAAAATCTCCAAAACTCTAACCATGAACCTTAAATGTCGATTTAAATTCCCGGGTCGTTACAAGGCCGTCTCCTTACAGGTTAGTATTTGGTAAGACATGTCATTTGCCTGTAGAAATTGAGCTTAAAGTCTATTGGGCAGTTTGACGATGCAACATGTATCCAGACAAAATTGGAGCATAAAGGTTACTACAATTACAAGAATTGGACGAGTTGAGACTCGATGCTAATGAAAATTCAAGAATTTGCAAAGAGAAGTCCAAGTTGTTTCATGATAACATGATTGTTCGAAAACAGTTTGAGATTGGTCAAAATGTTATTATATAATTCTCAATTGAAGCTCATGCGTGGTAAAGTTGGTCCTCGATGGAATGGCTCATTTGTTATTACTTATGTGTTTCCTTATGGTGCAGTAGAAATTAAAAGTACATATTCAGATAAAATTTTCAATTAGGTGAATGATCATAAATCAAAGATTTTCCATGGGGTGAGATTGTTTCATGTCTCACTAGCTTATACTTGGATCTCCCCATTTAAAAGTTTGATCTATGAATGTTCATTCTTTTGATTGTGATAAACTCAACTATTACACTTCTCTAAAAGTGTCATAGAAGAACCAAATAGACATTATCTAATAGTCATGATTGAAGCAATAATGACACAAATACATAATCATTGAAGAATTAATAATGATTGTGTTGAGTGTCATAATCGAGCCATTTATGACATTATATTATAGTCATTGTTAAGCAATTAATGACACATACACATAATAATTGAAGAATTATTAATGACTCATTAATATAATCATTATATTTTATATATTGACACTTTTTCATGGTTATCAATTTGTGTAATATGACTATTTATTTATATCAATTTAGCACACTTTTTGTGTCTATTTATAATATGTTTTGTTTGTAATTTTACATATTAAGAAAGATTTATAATTTGCAGACAATCATAAATCTAAACAAAAAGAATCTTCAACAAATATCATTTCATATATGTTTAAATGATTTGTACATTATACTTTAAAAAAAAAATGTCAATCCAATAAGAATATACTTGATAATTCTTTGTCTACAAAGTGTTTGAAAACTAAAAAGTTTACAATATAACAAAAAAAATGGCCTACCTATCCCTTATGCGAAGTATACGGGGGTTGACTACTTGCACAATAATTGTAGATGCAAACGATCATAACAAAACACCTACACAATATAGTAATAAAACTTTGAATTAGAAGTTGCAATGGATAATATTCATAATATATTTAACATTCATATCGAATGTTACATTGTGTAGTAATGACTCATTTGTTCCAAAAACTAAATTTTATGCAAATTAAACTGAATCTAAGAAATAATATCAAATTGTTCTTAAAAAAAAATAATAACAAACAATGGACAATGATCAATGATCAATCCATTCTACGAAGATCTGAAATAGAAATACAAATTTAAACATAAAGAGACAGAATTAATAGTGGTCGATGCTGCTTTCAAGAAGGAAGCACTACTACAATTCAAGGCATAGATGACAAGCTATCTAAAAGTATTTCAAAAACATGGATGTTAAATGACGGGCATACTTTTTTTTTTTAAATGCGGATATATGATGACATAACTTTTAATGACGGGCAACATAATATGACAGTTATTGCATGTCATCTTTTGTTGCTCGTCATTAAAAGTGCATGTCATCTTAAAGTGACCGACATCTATAGTTTAATTTTCGAATAGCGCATTTTATTTTCCATTTTTCTCCACTTTTTTCGTCTCAAACTTCTAACTACTTAAAGTGATCGACATCTATAGTTTAGTTATTGCCTGTCATCTTTTATTCTCCTTCATCTTTACTCTTTCATCTTATTCTCCTTTTCACCTTCATCTTTTTCTTCTCTTTCATCTTTACTCCTTCATCTTCTTCTTCTTTTCACCCTCATTTTCTTCTACTCCATCTTCTTAGGTATAAAAGGTTAAAAGAACTAGGAGTAATGCCTCTCTCCACTTCTTCATCTTCTTCTCATTTTCACCTTTTATGATTAATCAACCTTAACTCCTTGTATCTATGATTTTATTCACCTTTTGGTGAACGTCATTTTTGTTTTGATCTCATTATGAAAAATGGTAAGCATTTTGTTTTTTCATTTAAGTTATTTTTTTAGATGTTTATTCTTGTTGTGTTTAACTATTGTTTGTTTAAGATTGTGATTTTAGGGTGGAGGTTACTAATCTGTTAGTTTCGTTGTGCTTGATAGGGGTGCACAAATAACCCGACAACCTGAGAAATCCGAACCAACCCAACCCAATTTGACGGGTTGGGTTGGGTTGGGTTAAATACATAAATGGATTGGGTTTAGTTCAAAATTATGAAATTTTCATGGGTTGGATTGGGTCAAGGGTTGACCTAAAATTAACCAGCCCAACTCGACTAAGTCGAATTTATTATTTAGTTTAAATTCTATTTTTTCTTTTACCTATAACGTAATTATTATGTTATTTAATTATTTATATTATATGTATATGCATATTTATTTTATTTTATTATTATTGTTAGACTTTTTATTTTTTAAATTTTTTTTAAACTTTATACCTATTGATGAGGTTTTAAAATTAGGTGAACTTAAATTTCACATTTGCAATAAGAATCTACTTATGCTAATGTTAGTCCTAAGTTTGTAGGAATCGAAAAAGGGGCGTTAGAGATTGTTTATTGAGTACATTGCTTATCATGGTGAGCTTCTTTAATTTTACGTTAGTTGCAAATTTATGAACTCGTTAACCCAACCCAACCCAACCCGAAAATAAAGGGTTGGGTTGAGTTGGGTTGTGTCTTTAATTGGGTTGAGTTGGAGAATTGACCAACCCAAATTTTTGGGTTGGGTTGAAAATCACCCAACCCAACCCATGTTCACCCCTAGTTTTTTAGAGTGATTTTCGTTGTTAATGTTATTTTTGGTTTGAATTATATTTTTAATGCATTATGTCTGTAAATATTACTGAGTTTGTTGATTTTCATGGGGTAGAGGCAAAGTTGGTAGATGTTTTTATGATGATTTTTCGTGTAGGAAAAGATTTGAAAATGAAGAACATGAGAAGCATCCCGGAGTGTTCGAAGTTGTTCATGTGAGAAAGATTCAAGAGTCATTTGACAAAGAAGTTGAAGTGGGTTGAATAAAAAAGTTCAAAATACACAATTCAAAGAAAGCGCCAATGAGAACAACATAAAACTCAGAGTATTGAAGTTTTCCATGTAATTCAGACACAAGATTCCAAACACGAACGTGAATAAACATAAAATAATCTTCTTCAATTCTTCTCTACTACTTTTCCCAACATGAAAATAAAAAGAAGTTCAAGATTTTTTAGATCCTAATAATATTTGAGATCCAAAATGACAAGACTAATGTGCACGTGAATTATTTTTTAAAAAAATACTGAACAAAAATTTCAACGACGGGCACAAAAAAAGACAGAAAAACTTGTCATCAAAGAGTTTTAATGAGAGTCATTTTTGTCTGTCACCAAAGAGAAAAGATGACTGGCGCGCCTGTCATAGAAGATGTATGTCATCCTTTCCCTTCAACGACAAGAGAAGGGATGGCGGGTCAACGCCCGCCATCTTTGAACTGTTTTCTACTAGTGAAGGAGACAAAAATCGAAGGAGTCGAACTTCAAGAGGTTCTAAATGTAGTTTTTAAATATTTTGTTTAGTAAATGCAAAATTTTATAGCCAAATCCAACAAAATAGCTAGAAGAAGTTAAAATACCATTTTAGTCCCTCGACTATCCCCAAAGTTCCATTTAGGTCCCTCAATTTTTAAAAGTCCAATTTTTGTCCTTGAACTATCATTTTTGTTCCATTTTGATTCCTAAACTTTTAAATGTCCAATTTTAGTTCTAGAATTTTGTAAAAAGTTTAAAAATAGTGCTTGGTTAAAAAGAATTCTAATCATAGTTAAAATAGGTGAGGTGGCAAAAAAAAAAAAAATCTTATAATCTTCTTTGCCCTGTGTTTTGATGCAGAACGGAAAAGTAATTGCTTATGCCTCAAGACAGTTGAAGACTTATGAGCAGAACTATCCGACCCATGACTTAGAATTAGCAGCCGTAGTCTTTGCCTTGAAAATTTGGAGACATTACCTCTACGGCGAGAAAATTCAGTTGTTTACGGACCACCAGAGTTTGAAATACTTCTTCACCCAGAGGGAGTTAAATATGAGGCAGAGGAGATGGTTAGAGTTGGTCAAGGATTATGATTGCGAAATTCTTTACCATCCAGGTAAGGCAAACATTGTAGCAGATGCCCTAAGCAGAAAAACGTCGCACTCTACAGCTTTAACGAACCCCATAAGTTTTATAAGAAAAGACCTTGAGAGAGCCGGCATAGTTGTTATGCTCGGCGAGGTTGTAGCCCGTGTGGCCCAGTTAACCATTAGGCCGACAATTCAACAGAGGATCATCGACGCTCAGTTGAATGATCCTAAGTTAAACAGCTTGTTTGAGAGAGTTCAGGCTGATGGCGATTTCGATTTTACGATTTCAGCAGATGGGGGTTTGAGATATAGAGGTCGTCTGTGCGTTCCGGCAGATGACGAGATCAGATTAGAGTTGTTGACTGAAGCTCATATTTCTCCTTTTGCGTGGCATCCATGCGGTAATAAAATGTACCAGGATCTTAAATAGACCGTTTGGTGGATGGGTATGAAGAGAGAGATTGCCCAGTTTGTTAGCAGGTGTCCCACTTGTCAGCAAGTGAAGGCGCCCAGACAGAAACCTGCAGGGTTACTTCAACCGCTCGGTGTTCCACAGTGGAAGTGGGAAGAGATCACCATGGATTTTATTTTGGGTTTGCCCAAGACTCAGAAAGGCTACACTCAGATATTAGTAGTGGTGGATAGACTAACCAAGTGTGCGCACTTTGTTCCCGGAAGAATAAACTATTCCGTGGAGCAGTGGGCGCGATTGTTTCTGGAGCAGATAGTTAGACATCACGGTGTGCCAGTTAAGATCATCACCGACCGGGATTCTCATTTTACATCCAGATT
>JBBMEF010069033.1:0-10812 GCA_037832685.1 Sicyos baderoa | reverse complement strand
GTGTTTGATAGAATCTATCAAAAAAAAGTTGCTATATTTGCAATATTTTTAAAAAGTTGTTATAATTCTAATGCATAGTAGGAAATTGCTATATAGCGCAAATTCCATAAAAAAAACTTATTTAATTGATTTTCATTTTTAAGATTATATATATATATTAATGTCATTAAGCAACTATTCATATTTACAAATAAATTGGTTTTTAATAATCGAAAGAGTGACGAAAGAAGAATGATGAGATACCAAATGCATTTATTAAGAGATATTATGAGGGCACTACTCTTTAATATACAAAATACTTTAGAAAATTATTAGAGATATTTGGTTAGCGACTCTGGTTAATCGACCAAAAATGTTGTCTCGACTCTCCAACAATCGACCGTTTTATTTATTTTTTTTACTTTTTGCTTTCTGTGGCTAATCCAGAAACCCTAGATCCAGCTTCAGCATCTTCAACCTCAATCTCCATCCTCTTTCCATTCGAAGCTTTTCAGGCTACAATGTAAGTTTTTCGCGCTCGATTCTCGTTTCTCTCTGTCTCTTCTGCAACTTTTTGCTTTCCATACCCTATTTCTTTGCCTTCGCCTGTTCTATCTATATCACAATGTTAATGTTCTTCTCATTCTCAACCCCTACCATTTGTTTCCTTCACTCTCTCTCTCTCTCTCTTTTTAATCGTTGAAATTTGTTGGTTTCATATGCTCCTGGTTCTTTGAATGAGTGTTGAAGTGAGTTTACATTTACTCTGATTATATTCATGAGACAGTACTTCTTCTTTCTTCTGTTTTTTTTGTTTTTGATATCCGTGACTGTTTGGTCCGGCTTGCGTGCATCTCGATTATTGTTTAAGTACCTACTGTCCGACTGTACAAATATTTAGATGGGGAGGAAACTCATAGGAAATTAAGTCCTAGGGTGATAACCATAATGGATTGAATCCTTCCCATTCTTCGCTTCTAAGTTTTTCAAGCCCTCTTAAGCTCTAGGTCATTCTACAATGACTTGTTATTTTATATTTGTGAGTGTTGGAGTGATTAGTGAGTTTACTCATTTACTTGCGTTAGACACTACATTTGTTTTTGGTTTTTGATATATGTGACTGACAGATCAGCTTGCGTGCATCTTGACTATTGTCTAATACAATATTTGGATGTGGAGGAAACCCGAAAGAAATTAATTCCTAGATAGATAGTCACTTTGGATCGAATCTTTCACCCCTTAGCTTTTCAAAGCCCTCTTGAACACTAGGTTATTCTAAGAAGGTTTTTTATTTGATATTTTATATTTGGGATGTACGTTTTTTTTGTCCTGCTCATTATCAAAAAAAAAATGTAGTCCTGTACTTTTTGTGCTTCCTCGAATTTCTTTGATTATAACTTTGAGTACTAGGAACACTGAACACCAAATCATCTGCCACTAACTATCCAACCTTATGAAGAAGATTTCTTACGCCAATAAGAGCAGTTGCTCAACGACATTAGCATACACGTACACCCAATGACCAAAATCAAAAGGTCATGGCTTCGAATCCTCGTATTCCCAATTGTTGTAATCTCAAAAGAAGCTTTCTTACCAAAAACATATGAAAGAATAAAAAACAATTTGCTGATTACCACAACTTACAGTTGAACGCTTCTAGTGATGAGGTTTGGTACCTCTTTGAGTTAACTGTTTTCTTCAGCCTTCAATTACCAAAAAGCTTTGTAATTATTAGATTACGTAGGTCTTGTTCCTCTAGATTTGTGGGGTTTTTTGTGTTGTATAGTTAGCCGAGCATTATTCCTCATTTAAGAAAACAATACTCACTTTGCTTTTATTCTCTTTTGGGCAAATTGCAGATGAAGCTTTAGACAAGTGAAAAAGGTACATGTGTCTGCAAACTGAAGCAGAACTACATAAGCATGGATTCATGTTCAGTCTTCTGTTGTGCTAATGCCACTGCTGTATTTTTTACACTGTCTGAGATATGGATGAAGGCTGTACAAAGAACTCATTGATCCAAGGAATGGAAAATCTCTTGGGTCCCCCGGGTTTTGTTTCTCGAACGTCCTTCAAGCTGAGGAGGGTGGAACAAAATGAGAATGATTGTTCAATTAAAACAAAGAAAACTGGAAAAACTTTGTCCGGGACAATTGACATTAATATGATGGAGGCGGCATGTAAACAGAGACCGTGGATACTATTTAATCAAAGCAATGAAGATTCTTTGGAGTTGGAATCTATACAGCATGATGTGGTGACTATTTTTTTCTTTTCAATTTGCCCTCTTTTAAGAGTGAAATGTTTTAGTCAATATAAATGTTTGGTACCGTTAATATGCATCTGAATACAGATTTATTTCAGGGATATCCTGGATATCTTGTTTCATGAGGATGTTATAATTTTTACTTTTTAAATGAATCGATTATGATGTGGTTGTAAGTTGACATGTTAATCATTTCATGCGTAATAATAATTATTTGTTTCTGATATCAAAATAATATGTATCCCACAAAATGTTACTTTTTAATCAAATCTTTTTGTATGCTATTTTTTTTTTTTAATTCAACAATCTATTGGTTAGTAAGTATTACATGATGCTAGTTGAGTTATGCTCTTGTTGGCTATATTATATCCATTTGAGTTATGAAATATGATTTTGCAATGAAAAAAGAGTACGTTTCAATAATTGTTAAAAAAAATGTAGGATAGTTATTATTTAAAACCTACAAGTGCTTTTTCTTACTTTGGTAAATTATGAAGAGTAGCCGCTGATTATTCGTTCATAACTCAATTTAAAAGTACTCCATTTTGATATTGATTCAGAACCCCCCTCCACAGTCTGACCTTCCAGAAGGGTTAGCACATGGATGTCCAGACTGCAGTAACTGTCTAAAGGTTAGCGTCAATCCATTGGTTGAAATTTGTTTCAAAATTTTCTATGAACTTTATAACACCAAACCACTATGTGCTAAAGTCTACATCAACTTTCTGGAATAGGTCACTGCAAGGTGGCATCCTGAGGATGCAAGAAAGGATATTCTTGAAGAGGCTCCTGTCTTTTATCCAACAGAGGAGGTGTTAAGCTGTAATGGATGAAATTTACTTATTTGACTGTTTTTTTTTTAGTTCTTGTGTTTGCTACATGCATAAAGGAAAATTTCTACTTTTGAGCTCCTATATATGTCACTAGAAATTGTTCCTGCAGGAATTTTCAGATACACTTCACTATATAGAAAAAGTTTGTTCAAGGGCAGAGTCGTGTGGAATTTGTCGCATAGTTCCTCCTCCATCATGGCTGCCTCCATGTCGTTTGAAAGAAAAGGAAATTTGGGAAGATAATCCTTTCGTAGTCCACTGTCAGCGGATTGACGGTTTTCAGAAGGATCATGTATGTGGTCAATTTCCTAAACCTATTGAAAACATCAAGAATAAGAGGAGGTTAGAGCATGATTGTGGTGATAGATGTTTGATGGATCCTGATGAAAGTTGTGGTAGTGATAAGAAAGGCCCTAACTCAGAACTTGTTCGAGAGTTTACTCTAAAAGCTTTTAAGACTTATGCAGATGACTTTAAATCCCAGTATTTCAGCAATGGAAATAAGGTCACAAATACAGAAACAGAATCACCCATGCTTCCAGAGCTGTCAGAACCTTTGGTATATCAAGTAGAGGGTGAATATAGACGCATTGTCGAGAATCCAACTGAACAAATTGAGGTAACAGATTATATATTCTGATTCAAACTTCCTTCAGTTAGATAAGCTTAAGTTTGCTGATCCTTCTGTATGATTGGTTTTAGGTGTTACGTGGTGATAGTTTGGGTAGCCCTTCACTTGGCAGTGGATTTCCATCATCATCCTTTCCTTTGATTGAACAAGGTCATGCTGATCATATGGACTCTGGGTGGAATTTAAATAATTTACCTAGATTACCTGGTTCACTTCTTTCTTTTGATAGCTTCAAGACATGTTCTATTTTATCGCCTCGAGTCCATGTGGGAATGTGCTTTTCTACAGATTGTTGGGTAGGCACCTTCTTCAGTTATTTGTTAGACTAACAAAAAATTTAACGTTTCGAAAGACAGATCTCATCACTTGCTTTCCCTAAACTCTCTCTCTTTAGAAGTAGGGATAAGTTTTATTTTGAGGACCAGGGATTTCAATCTTCAGTTTCTTCTTTCTTTCTTTTTTGAAGAGAGCTTCTAATCTTTATATTGTTTCTCTAACTCTTTTTCAATCATTATGGGACATATTAATATAATCATCATGCCATCTAGAAGTTATTTATGTTACTGTCTGTACTTATTGAATATTGATATAGTTGTACATTTTGAGGAGTAATATATGTTGTTGCACTTTTTTCCCTTATTTTAAAAACAGCGAGTTGAAGAACACCACTTACCTTTGTTATGTTACTTGCACTTGGGAGCTCCTAAAATATGGTATGGAATTCCAGGAAGATACATTGATAAATTTGAGGTGGCCATGAAGAGCCTTCCAGAAATTTTTGTGGAACAGAAAATATCCCACAGAGGAATGGTGAGTTTAGACGTCCTCAAGTCCATCATTTTAGAAGATTTAGTATTGGAATTATGTTTAGCCGTTCGGATTATTTTTACCATTGAGATATATAAGACAACATTAGCGAATGAGTATGTTCATTACATTGTCCTATTTCATGCTATGGTATACTATTAAATTCTTAATATACAAGTTTGCATTCAAACATTTTAAATATATTTAACCAGATAATGAAACAATTTGAAGTATGGATTTTTGTCGGAGATACTCATCTATATCCTATATTAGAGAAATGAAGTCTTCAACATCTTTATAAGAGATATGGGTTACTCTCCTTACTACCAATTGGTTTTTTTGTGGAACCCCATATTATCTTTCCTTAACTTTCATTGAATAGTTACCAAAGAGGTCCTATCTTGTTACAAAATGAGCTCCAACCCCATATTATCTATTATGGTATGAGGCTTCATGTGGGTTATTAAGTCCCCCAAATTAAATTTCAATTAGACCTAAGCGGGTGATTTGGACCCCTCTCAAGCAAGCATAAGCTTAAGCGGCTATTTAATTTCACAAATTCGGATATAATTTAAGATAGTTTTCCCTATATGATACCATCTTCAAGGGAGCATGTTGGAAATACTCATCTTATCCTACATGGAAAGATGAAGATTCTTCAACAACTTTATAAAATATATGAGCCAACTCCTCTTGTTATCAATTGGTTTTGAGGTAGAATCTTATATTATTTAATAATATTTTCAGTGCTTGATAAAATGATGAGAGCACAGATTCATGTTACAGTTACTTGATAATGCAGGTCAGTCAACCATCAATTGCCATGTTGAAGAGAGAAGGCATACCAATTTATCGGTGTATTCAAAATCCAGGGGAGTTTGTTCTTGTTTTTCCAGGAGCATGTCATTCGGGATTTAACTGTGGCTTTAGTGTCACTGAGGAAGCAAATTTCGCTTCTCTCGAGTGGTTGCCATACGGTTATAATGCTGTAGAGCTCTACTCTATAGAGAGAAGAAAGACATTGATATCCTTTGATAGGCTGTTGCTTGGAGCAGCCATTGAAGCTGTGAAGGCACAATGGGAACTCTCATTATGCTGGAAGGAGACTAAAGATAATTTACGATGGAAAGATGCCTGTGGAAAGAATGGGATATTAGCTCAGACATTCAAGGTATGCTTGTGATCTCCGCATCAACAAACTTTACTTGGGGGGCGTTTGGGCAAGGAGAATGGGAATGATTATGGGAATTGAGAATACCGAGAGAATGATTATTTATATTTGGGATGAAAAATGATTATGGGAGAACCATTACTTGTCTTAGGATAGTGAGAATGATTATGAGGAACAAAATATTGGTTATGCAGGTAAGAGGAATTGTTCCCCATCTCTCGGGTTTGATCTTCTTGCCCCAAACTCTTATTTAAAGTTCTTCATGAATATCAATTTGTTTGGGTATTTTTTCTTTCTCCTGCTTTATATTTCCCTTGCAAGTCTTATGTTTGTATTGTATCTTACATTGTTGAGAAGTATATTGTATGTTACTGGCTGAGACTTTCCTTATATGTAGTTTCAAACTGTCTAAACCTGTTCTCCCCTTTGTGCAGTCCCGTATCAAAAGTGAAGGTTTCAGGAGGGAGTATCTCACGACAGCTTCACAGATGCAAGAAGTAACTGAAAGTTTTGACGCAGTCAGGAAGCGCGAATGCAGCATTTGTCTTTATGATTTACACTTGTCTGCAGCTGGTTGTTCATGTTCTGCAGATAGGTACTCTTGTTTGAATCATGCTAAGCAACTCTGTTCTTGTGCTTGGGGCAACAAATTCTTCGTTGCACGGTACAAAATGGACAGCTTAAATCTTCTTCTCAAAGCCCTGGAAGGAAAACTATATGCAGTCTACAAATGGGCCAAAGAGAATCTTGGTTTAGCTGTGCATTCCTACAAGAACAGTTCACTGCAATCTCCACCCGTTGATAGCTTGCAGTCGACGAAAGGTGATCAATCCGAAGATGCAGAGTCTCCAGATGTTTTTAATAACTCAATTAATAGAATAAAGGCGGAGATAAAGGCACGTCTTCTCCAATCGAAAGCGTTGAAGCATATGAAAGTAAATGAAAAGGTAACAGAATCTGAAGGTGCAGTTCAAGACATTGGCATTCTTACCAATTCGGATTCTAGAATTCCAGCTGAAGAAACTGCAGCCAAGCTACAACCAGTGAGCTCGAATGAGCTCAAAGGAAAGGAGACTGTGTCAACCTCAGCAGTTGCTTTAAATGAAAGAAAAGATGGTTTAACCTTTTCACTGAATTTAGCGTCATCTGAAATTTTATCTAAGAGCTCGGCCTCGAGCTTCTCAGAATTCGATGACTGCTGGTCGGATTCTGGATCTTAAATGATCAAAAAAAGACGTAGTTCGGTTCAGCATCGGATCTTCCACTGTAGATAGTTGAGCTAGACTGTAGAACTTCACTCTCAAGGGTATTTTGCTTGTTGAAAGAAGATTGAACATAGCTAACATTGAAGGTGCGTAATTAGTATAGATTACTCTAATTTTCATTCCAAACTTTGAGAGCATAATTAAGTAGTTATGTGCTACTAAGCTCCATGTCTGTGTCCATAACAAAAGAGAAGTTGGAAAAGTTAAGAGAGTAGAAAATTGAATATTTGTTCATCGGAAATTTTAGACGATGAGCTTTTTATTAATTGACTAAAAGATGTAGCGTTTCATTTTTAATTGCGAACATTTAAAGGAATCATATGATGCTGATGAATGTTTTTGAAGATTGTAAGAACTGGATTAGTTATAAACATATGTCGCAGATGCTTGGGATCTTTAAGGTATGTTTTCTTTTAAGGTCGCAAGTTCAATTCAATTATAAAATCTTTTGTCGTATCTAGATTTGGGGTCTTGAACTGGGTGTGGATGCCTCGAGTATATGCAGGGCAAACTATTAAATTAAAGGGTTGTTTATAAGGGGGTGATCCTAATTTCCTAGTTATTAAATTAAAGGGCAAACTATTGGTTTCATTATGATTTCTATCCCAGAATTTCTTCAAGCATTGTGCTATCAAACTTTTGGTGTTATATAGTCTGTCTATAGGGTTTATAAGTGGAAATTTGGCTAGTCTTTAGTCAAACAAAGCACTTAATTAGTATCTAAAATAAAGCACATAATTAGATGTAGCTTTATTAAGAAACAATTTGGTGTTTAACTAAGCACACTGATGTGATGTATTTTTTTAGCACCAATCAGCAATTTTCAAGGTGGACCTGAATCAAAATAGTTATCACATGCTGATGAATGTTCTTGCTCTACATTTGTTTGGGGTGGGTATGTTTACCTTCTTTTTATTATAAATGAATGAATTTTAATTTTAATTCTTTTTTTTTTAACATGGTGGAAGCAATCATAATTATTGTAATTTGCTTGATTGCAGCTCATATAAAATTTGTCGAGCAAATGCTAATAGATAGAGTAATGCTTTTGAAGAAAAGTTAAATTTACAAAAAATGAATAATAATTAAAAAAAAAAAAATAACTCACGTATCAATTGTTTGTATGTTTTCCCTATTAAAACTTGATAGTACATGGATCAAATTAAACAAACTTAAAATGTTTTTTAAATAGTATTTTAACTTAAAGTTTGTTAAATTAGATATCTTAGAAATCTCTATACGAAGAAATATATATGTTTTTAAAATGTAAATTGAGATAGGAAAGATAAGTAGATTAAATTGTAAATTTAATTTTTATGATTTTAATATTAAAATAGTTTGTATGGTTTGATAAAATTAAAGTAAAGAGCTTGATATTAATGCATGTAGTGCTTGTTTTTAATTAGTTAACCATGTTTTAACGATTATTGTGTGACTTAATTAGTTGATTGTATTATCTTCTAAAAAAAAAAAAAAAAAAGTTGATCGTATTAAATGCATAGTCAACAAAGATCATTTCATTTACATATTGATTACTTAATTTGCCGATATTAAAAATATTAGGGTAATAATACTGTCTTTGGGTGCGCTGGTTGGTAAGCGGTGAGTCTAATAAATGGTGGTTTTTGTGTGTTATTTACTATCATAGGGTTATGATTTATGTTGTTTGGGATAATTAATGGTATTTGAGATAGGTCCTTTTTTTCTTTTATATATATATATATATATATATATATATATATATATGACTGTAAAGCTTACACTTAGATTAATTAATAGATTACGAAAAAATCTATAGTGTTTATTTATTCTAAAATTTTCTAAATAATTAAATGTTGTCTACATAGATGCATAGTGGTTTCGATATTTTAAATATCTCAATAAAAAATGAGGTTCACTGAATTTCTTTTGACATTAAAAATTTCATCCACATGAATATGTGACATAGATTAATTAATATAGCAATATAATGATAAGGAGAGAATTGTCCCAACCTTCTCATTAGTTTGGACCATGAAAAGTATCCTTCAGGAGGGAAAGTTCATATTTTCTACCTCTCATTGATGGATTTTTTTTTTCCTTTTTTGAATTTAAAAAATAATAATAAGTAAAAGTTTTTTTTTTTATTAATTCCAACGTTTATAAATTTATAATTAAATAGTATGAGATTTCACCTCAAAATTAATTGACAAAGAGAAAAAATAACTCATATTTTTATATATGATTGGGAGGTTTTCACTCTTTCCATATAGAATATTTAACATTTATAATCAACTGATTATTGATACATGGTATACTTGCAATCTTTATCTTTAAATTTGAATATTTTGCATTGATATGAAATTGATGAGATCAATTCGAGAAAAGTTACATGACAGATTAAGCTGGAGAGTATTTGAGTATTTAGCTTAATTTTATGTAGGTTTAATTTTTTTTGAATTTAAAGAGATTTTTGAAATTACATTTTTTTAAGAGAAATATTTTTTTTCTTTTTTTCTTTTCTAAGTTCAACACTAACGGCTATTTGGCTTTGAAAGGATGAGTTGTGTTAGATAGAGATGGGATAGGAAGAGAAGATAAGTGCAAATAAGTTTATGTTTGGAGAGAAAGAAGTAAGAGAAAAGTGATAATAAAATTATGTTTGATGCGATAGAAAGACAATGGTTGAAATTTTTATTTAAATAAAAAAATGAATTTTTAATAATTTTATAAAAATAAAGTTATGTTTGATGTGTGAATTATTGAAGTTTTTATTTAAATAAAAAGATAGATATTAAGTAGTTTTTTAATATTTTAATATTTAAATAAAAAAGTGGGGCCTATGCATGGAATTAAGAATGATTTTTTTTTTTAAACAGAGTTGGGTAGGAGTTGTGTGGACTTATGGAAGACCATGAGACAAACAATGAGAATAGATATAACTCTTCTCATTCCCGCTTATGTCCATGGGCCAAACTGATCCTAAATTATCTATATCTCAAAAAAAAAAAAAAAAAAGGCATAAGGTGAAAATTTAATTAAATACCATAATTACAGGTTCATCATAAAAATCAATAATCAACTCTTAATTATTTAAGAATGTGTAGTATAGGGGTTTGTAATCTATCTCCTCCACTTGTATTAAAAAAATTAATAATAATAATAATTATTATTATTGATGTGACACGATAGGATTGTATTTTATTTTTATGCTAAAAATTACTAATGGTTTCATTTCGAAAAAAAAAAATAATAGAAATAATGGTACAATTGTAAATAAGTGTGGTACTCAAAAAAAATTGTAAATAAGTGTGAGGAGTCGAATTGTGTGTGGGGTCCACTGGTAGTATCAACACCTGACATTTAAAGTCCTTGTGGGTCCGCTTATTAACTAACTCTTCGATGGCTCGTGGGTCCTTTTATTGTTTTTTTTTTTTTGTTTTTAACAAATTACAAATTTAATACATATCATTATTTTTATGATTTTATAAACCGAAAGTTTTAAATTATATGAGTAAAATTTGTTATGAATAAATATCATTAGGATATTATTTAGTATATGTTAGGTTTAATATTTGAATATTATTATATATTTTTTATATGATATTTATTAGATATTATCTAATATTTGTTAGGAGATTTGATATTTCATCTATTATAAATATTTGTAGAAAGTTAATGGAAAATTAGAAGGTTTTATGACTTTCCCAATTTATCATGGTATTAGAGCCACCCTAAATTAGGGTTGCAAAAAAAAAAAAAAATGGTCGGTAATGTGATCAATGACAATTGACGATTCGTTAATGAAAGTTAAATTAGAGGTTAGATTAGTTAAAGTTGTTGTAACCTAGGTAGTTAAGTTTGTTAGTAGTTAAGTTTGT
>JBBMEF010069022.1:0-10812 GCA_037832685.1 Sicyos baderoa | reverse complement strand
AAAGGGTCGTCGCGTGTCTCCCACTCACGCGACGACCCTATTTTGCAATTATTTTGGATTCTTGAACCATTTTTGCCATTTTTTTTCTATTTTGATCCCAGGTTACAAAAAATCCGTTTAGATTTAAGCCTTTTTCTCAAATAAATAAATAAATAAAATTATGCCTTTTTGACCGATAATTTATAAATGCATTTGTCCTATTTAATGATAATTTATATCAATTATTTACTAATTTTTTTATCGAGGGAGTTTTTGTAATTCCTTATTATAATTTTTCATTTTTATTATTAAAAATAATTTTTCATTTATTAATTTCTATCAATTCATTTATTAATTTCTATCCACTCAACTACTCAAACTAACTACTCATTCTAAATCTACATCCAAATAATATTTTGACTTAACTTATTTACAAAAAAACTACATTCAAACAAATTTTTTGCTACAATTTTTAATTTCTAACTACATAATATAACTCCCAAATCTAATTCCTCATCAAAACTTCATCCAACCATCACTTTTATAGATATTCAAAATTAAATGTTTTTTGTCAATAATTGCATTGGCTTTATGTTTAAGTTTTTTCCTTCTAAATAAGTAATATTTCACTTTTATTTTTTCATCCTTTGACACCTATATTGTAAGTTGCCAAAAATTAATCATATCTAAGTCTTATATTGGTTAATTGATATATTCAAACAAACAAAATGGTTTATTGATTATGTGTGACTATAATTTGATACAAGTTAAGCGGCTTAAAGTCAAACTTAGCATAAGGGCCCAAATATTATCATGTTTGAAGGTACATAATTGGGTTCATGTAGGGTTATTATGATTTGAGGCATATTTGAGAAATTCTTCCACATTTAATTGAATATCTTGTGAATAATGCAGTTCTAGTTTTTATATTGACTTTTGTACTCACTAGTTAGGAAAATATTTGTTTTGATGGGTTCAAATTTTATGGTGGTCACCTATCTAGGAATTAATTTCAAATTAATACCTACGAATTTTCTTGGCATCTAAATATTGTAGGGTCAGGCGGTATGCCCCGTGACATTAGTCGAGGTGCGCTTGTGCACGCAAGCTGACTCTGACAATCACAGACAAAAAAAAAAAGTACTCACTAGATAGGAAAATGTTTGTTTTGTAGAGTTTATGTGATTTCCTACTGTATAGCTATAATAAATAGCCTATCAATATTAATTCATGTTATGAATTACTTCATTATCTTTTGGGTAGAGTTTAGGTCATAGAGACTCAAATCGTCAATGTCACATATGATGTTAGACATTATTTAAATGTAGAAAGGCATAATATCTAAGTTTAGGTCGTGGAAGATGAATAAAGTAATGATTGAATTGTTGGGTTCTCGAATTTAATTATAAATTGGCATAAGTAATTTGTCTCAGATTATAGTTTATGGCATATGAATTATTCGTCATTCTTTGTAGAAATCCCAATCATATGTAAGTGGATTATATATATATATATATATATATATATATATATATATGATATGTGACATTAGAGTGCGCCACTTGATATATGAGGCAAGTGTTGTTTTGTTGTTTGTTTGGTTTTTGAGAATCTAGTATTTGTATTAGGTATGAACTTTTTTAGGTGAAATTATATTTTTAAGTGATTTGGTATTTATCATCGTGTATCAAATTCTTATAATTATGATTGAAATGAGTGAGACAGTTGTTATCTTATTTCGGTTTAATCCATTTTAATATTAAATTTTGTTAAAAAAGAAATAAAAAATTATTCTAACTACCTTTGTTTATGAGTGGGCATAAAATACGTTTGTTGCAATTTGATTTATAGATTCGAAAAGGATAAACTAATCATTGGTTCATATTTGTGATAAATGCTATTTTTTTTATATCTAACCACTCTAGTAACGAAGTGGGTGTGGAGTGAAAATAGATTAACACCAAACCAGATAATCAATCGCGTGACCGACCTATTCGGTGAGCCATTTCCTTTAAGCGCATTTGACATCGGCCCATTATAATCTGCTGGGCTCGATCGCTGGCCCATTTTTTCATTTCCCAAACTAAAAGCCCATCAAACGATTTCACCATCCAGGCCCTAGCCCTAGCCCGGGCTCCATTATCATTCAACAATTTCTACTTGCCTCCACTAAAATCCTCCCTGCAAAACCTTCGCTCTTCCATTGATCCGATCGGAAGCATTTTTCCGTTCAAAGTATGAGCTTCGCCGGCGGCTTCCTTCGGAATTACTTCAACCACGATTACAGCCACCACTGCAATCGCAATCATCGCCATCACCACTACGCAAAACTCAGCGCTCTTCCTTTTCCGGTTCGGCATCGGCATCGGCATCATCTCTGAAAACTCGTTTTCGCCTGGCTGTTCCAGATGAACGCTGTTACAGGCTACGGCGCTTGCTTGCCGGAGGAAGCTCTTCAGATTCCGCGTTTCAGCTACAATGATAGCTACTAAAGGTAGACCTACCGTTTTTGGTTTAATTATTAAACATATCAAGTTATTTGGTTTTACTTAGAAGTCAATTTATCCGTCCTGATTATGCTTTCAACTGACGCCGATCAGAGTTACTTCTTCGAGGATTATATCGCAATTTGAGTTCCGTAGCTCTTTAAATATGTTATTGGTGGATATAAAGTAGCTAAGGATGTAAGAAATTTCAATTGATTAGATGAAAGTGTTAGAAGGGCGCGGACTTATATGGTATGAATTCGATAGTTAAAATTCAAATGCTACTAGTTATTTAATAATGTGATATCAAATTTAATCTGAAATCTGAATGGTTGGATTCAATAAAAATTTCTATTTGTATGGTTTCTTGGGTCTAGATTATTTATGATAAAAATAAGAATCTATGCTGAGGCATTTGATTCTAAGATTTATTCTAGGTATAATGTGGTCACAACTCTTTGAAGTTAACCATTACGGGTTGGTTTAGTGGTTGAAAAGAGCCTCAGGTTCCAAGAAGTTATAGGTCCATTGTAGCCATCTTAGAAGAAAAGAAGAACGATCAATTGATAGGAAACGAAAGCATTTATGCGACTTTCTGGGGCTTTTTAAAATAGTGATCCTAAAATAATTTAAGACGTTAAGTGGTTAAGCCGACCCAGACACTCATGGATGGATACATAAAGAAAAACTGGTAGAAGTTGAGGAAGGAAATTTCTGTACAATCATAGTTTTGGCTCAAATTCTCCAACTTTTATTTGCAGGACACCAACAGATGATATCAAATCTCTTAAGACTTGTGACTGCCATTAAAACGCCATATTTTGCTGATGGTAGGTTTGAATTAGAAGCTTATGATCCTTTGATGAACAGGCAGATATATAATGGAGTTCAAGGTGTGATTGTGGGTGGCTCAATCGGTTAAGGTCAGTTGATGAGCTGGGACGAACAAATAATGTTTATTTGTCACACTGTTAACTGTGTTTGGTGGATCAATTGAGGTAATAGCCAACTCTGGTAGTAACTATTATAGAGAAGCAATTCATGCCTTCAATTGTGCGATTTCTAAGCCCGACTATCATACACAATACAACATACCGCCACGAACTGGCCAAGATATTCCCCCACGAGTCATTCAAGCTGCTTCTCAAAGTGTCAATCTTGCAGGTGTGAAGGAATGTGTAAGAAACGATCGTGTCGAGCAGTATACCAACCAAGGGATCGAGGTCTCGAGTGGAAATATGGCGGCCAGTGTCGGAACCATGGAGCAGCTGTAGTTATTTCTGTTACAAGCAACTCGTGCTTGGTTTAATGAGAGAACTCATATATTGAGGGTGCTATACTGTTGCCTTTGATGGATTGGTTGTTCTTTGAACCCAACACAATCATGGCTCTTGCTCAGAGGCCTGCCTATGTTTAGGCTACCATATTTACCTATTCCAAAATCAAAGAGGGACAAGTTTGTACCATCGGTCAAGTAAATTGGGCGCTAGAACTTGCTAATAAGAGCATAGCTCAAACGGTTATAGGTTTGAATCTGCTCTCTCTCGATTATTGTTGTACCAAAAAAGGGCGCGAGAAATTTGTCAGCAGAAAGTAGTATAAGTTTCTTGATGATAATGTTCTGTTTATGTTAGTCGATACCTCGCCAAGAGTTGTCGATGCGTGAATGGTGCCTTGGTTCTTCTAGTTCTAGAGGTCTATTCCATGCTCGTAATCTTAACGTTTCGTTGTTCGTTGTCTCTGCTTCTGCTGTTATGAGTTGGGTAGGTGTTGTATTTGTAATTGGCGTGTATTTCAAGTCTTGAAGTCGTTTCTTGGTGTCTAATGTGTTTTATTAAAAAAAAAAAGTCTGTTGGTTGTTGGTCTCATTCCGTTGAGAAAATTTCTTAAGTTATTTAAATAGTTTCCCCTTACGTTACGTTCCAGTATGCTGAATTGCTGATTACTATCGGCCTTAAGTTTTAAAATGCATGAATAGAATCCATTAAAAGTTTTTCTTTCTATTCTTTTAAATTCCAACTTTTTTTTACAGTCATTTTTTTTTAATATAAATCAAATAAAAAATATTTGATGGGAGAAGATTTTTTTTTAAGTACAAATTGGAGGAAGGGGATGAGGGAAGATTTGAACCTTGTAATTATTAGATTATTCATTATATTAGATAATATAGAGTTCTATTGTAAAATTAATTGATCATGAAGAAGTAACTTACATCTCTTAAGTATTATTATGATATCTACGATATTTTTTATATGGGATCCTTGACATACTAACTTAATTGGAATTGTGCTCTATTGACCATGTGTCCACATTGGTAGTGTATTATAACCATTGTGACTATTTTTATGTTTTTCAAAATTTATGTTAGGTTTAAGACCGTTTTTCTTTTTTTCTATTGAATTTATATCTTATTGACTATTAATATTTTGTAATTCAACAATAAATGAATCAAGATTTGAATTTACTAGAGTCAAAAAATTTATATCTTAGTGACTATTAACATTTTTTTTAAACATGACATTAGTGATGATTAATTAAATTCATTGATGCCGCTAAGCTTCTAACTAATTTTTAGGTTAGTTCACGTAATATTAAAAGAATTAATGACAGTTCACTCTTTATTTTATTTAAATAATAATATATTTACTCCCTTTATAAAGCTCAATTAAATTATATTAGAGGACAATTAAAAAATATATATAAATTGGATTAGTTGCCCGATTTGTTAAATTAGTTTTTTTTTAGTAAGGTGGACAGGTGGAGGATAATATAGAAAAAGAATTTTATTCTCAATTTGGACCGAGTGGAATCGAATAAGTAATTTGTCATTTCTTAATCCTTACCACCAAAACCCAATAGCTTTAAAAAAAGAAATGAAGAGAAAGAATTTGGCTTTCTACAAAGCAACATTTTCTCGAACGAAGCCATATTCCCTTTATAGCCAAACCCTTATTTCACCATTTCCAAATCATTCTTTTGCTTCAACATCAAACCAGCCTAACCAAGGTTCTTCAATTTTTCTTTTGACATCCTTTGCAGACATCGACTAATGTCACGGAAGTCTTACCTTATAATATTTAGTTGTTAAGAAAACTCGTAGAAAATTAATTTCTAGATAAACAGTCAGTCTGAATTGAACTTATCACTTTATGCATATCAATATCCCCTTTGACAATTTAACACTCCCTCGATGATTAAGGTTCTTCGAGGGAGTTGCAAGAGAAAGATTTGAATTAAGATCGATATTCAAATTTAACATTACAGAGAGTTCTCTATTACAATTACAACCGTTCATCATAAAATTTCCATCACATGATCACTAAAATTGGCTATACTCTAAAAATCTATCCCCTAATAACCGAATTTAATTACCCTTAATTATTCCCCTCCCCCTAAATCAAAACCTAATTTATTGTCAAAAACAACAGATTACAAACCAAGGAATTGAGATGAGATGAGATGATGATTTAATTAAATTGGCAGCGAATCGCTGTAATCGGAGTTAGGTAGCGATTTTTGGAGTTGAGAGAACAAAACCTTATTCTCTTTGTGAAGAAGAAACGCCTTCTTTCTCAGCCTCTCGTTCTCTTCGATAATGCTTTGATTCTCCATATACAGTTTCAAATTCTTCATCTCCATCTCTACCTTGACGCCGCACCGATCCTTCGCCTCTCGCTTTGCGAATCTCATCCTCCTGATCAACACACAATTCCGTAAAAATGCAAAATCAGATTCAGGAAATCAACGAAAAACTAGAACAGAAAATTAATCTCATCCTCCTGATCAACACAGCGTCAAATTAAACGAACACGAAATTCCGTAAAAATGCTAAATCAGATTCAGGAAATCAACGAAAAACTAGAACAGAAAATGATCAATCTCATCCTCCTGATCAACACAGCGTCAAATTAAACGAGCACAAAATTCCGTAAAAATGCAAAATCAGATTTAGGAAATCAACGAAAAACTAGAACAGAAAACGAATCTCATCCTCCTGATGAACACAAATTAAACGAGCACAAAATTCCGTAAAAATGCAAAATCAGATTTAGAAAATCAACGAAAAACTAGAACAGAAAATGAATCTGATCAACACAGCGCCAAAACGAACACAAAAAATCAAAATCATAATCATCAGATCAAGCAAACGGAGAAGAAGAAGAAGAAGAGTCACCTGAAGAGGCGGTGCCGGTGAAGTCGAATCGGGCGGCGGTGATGGCGAGAAGCGAGAGAGGAGCGAGAGAAGGGACGAAGGAGCGTGAATGGAGAAGAGTCGCACATTCTTGAGAGGCGCTGTGATCTGAATCAAGAAATTGGAGAATTCGGAAATGGTTTGGAGCAGAGCAGAGCATTAATGGCGTATTGAGAGTATAAATAGGAAAGGAAATGGAAGAGAGAGGCTTTTCATTGCAATGATTACAGTGTAGGACTCATGATGGCGAAGCGGGCAGCAACAAAGAAGATGACGAATAATGCAGAATTAGAAGATCATCACAATCACACAAAATTCACTCAAAATAATAATAATATTAATATATTGAATTTCAGTTTCGTCCATTTTCTTTTTTCCATTTTCCATTTTTTTTAAATATATATATATATAAATATATAAATGAGATTTTTCATGTATAATAAAAATTGGCTAAAATATTACATCTATAGCACAAAATTAAAAATAATTACATTTATTTTGTATTAGGATATATATTTGTCATACTGACCGTCTTTTTAAAAAAGAATATTAAGATATATATTAGACAAAAATTTAAGGAGTATATATATATATAATAATAATAAAAAATCCAAACATTATATCAATAGGTTCCTAAATTTTGGAAATTAAATATTTATTTGAACTTCACCGATTTATTCGATAAAAACGTGAAAGTTTAATAGTTTATTGAATACTTTGGATGCACCAAGTCTAAAACTCAAATTTGATTGAAAGATATTGATGACTTTTCTTAGCTCAACAATAAGTGGAATGGAGATTCTACCATTTAAATCTCTTAGTTAAGAGTGCATCATTTATGTCTGATGTCTTCAAAGGACGGTCCAACAGTTGAGACTCAGGAGTTTAAGGTATACTTTCTTGAGAGATCTTTGATTCGAGACCGTTGGAAAACGCTTAAACTAATACTCTTCGAAGTATCATTCATGTCTGATGAACTATATTTATATTGATAATAATATTGTGCCATTACCTTGCTCATTTCATTTTGCCAAACTTGGACTATTTATAAATGGATTCTTAGTTAAGATTTGTTTGTGCCTACTCATTTTCTCAAGTGGTGTGTTTTAATAGTGTAGGAGCTTTACTTAGGGTGAGTAGGCAAGCATTGTTATTATTATTATTATTAAAAACAAAATGTTAAAGAACTTTAATTATCAATTAAGTTAATGTAATGTATGGTGTCCTTTTTAATTTTATTAATTTTCTTTTTGTTCTTTTGTTCATTCGTTAGTGGAGGTCTACACGTGCGAATCTTTATGTTACATGTAGGATATTCTAAAAAAAAGTGATGGGTTTTGAAATGGATTGATTTTTTGTTAAAGGATGAATGGAAAAAAATGATGTTAAATAAAAGGTTAAAACAATTTTGTAGGCAAGGTTATAAAAATAGACTGAAATTTTAGAGACAGGAATATAAAATATGTATAAAAAAAAAAAGAAAAAAAAGAAGAAGGTATATAGTCAAAATAGTTATCAATTAAACTATAGAAGCTCTAAAAAAAACTACAAGAAACACACCAAAATAAGAAGGAAAAAAATACTTATCAATTAAATTATAGAAACACTTAAATAACATCGATCATGTCTCATATAATTAATGGGTTGGTTACAAATTTGAATCTCAAAAAATATTTTATATATATATATATATATTTTTGGTCCAACAACACAAACATAATTAATTTAACCTTTCAAAAAATATATATATATATATATAAGAGAAATATTTACATCATATCCATGCATCATATATAAAATAATGCACAGCTATGTGATTTAATATGGGCCACAACTTATTTTTATTTACTTTATTTTTTTATTTTTTAAATTTAAAATTAAATAGATTTTGGTTTATATTGGATCACATATATGAGCATTATTTTATATATGATGACCGTGATGTAAATATTCCTCAATTCAAACTTTGTGGAAATACAGATTTAACATTTTTTTAGACAATAAATTTAATCATTTAAGGTATGTTTAGACTGACACATCTATTTAGTTTCTTAACTTCGCAAATCAAATGAAAAATTACTCAATTAAAAGACAACTAATTAGATTCACAACCATTTATTCTAAAAACAATAATATTTTTTTTTTTTAAGAAAAGAAAAGGCTTCAAAACAAGGAGGACGAAATTTCGTGCAAAAGTGTAATAAAGTTTGAAAAAATAATAGGCCACCATGATCACAATGATAGAGTTTAATAATAATAATTAAAAAAAAAAAAGCATTTGGTAAAAATTAAAATACAATATATAAATTGAATATAGCCGTGTGGAACAATCAAAACTTAGTGCAATGATTAAGTTGGAATTTTTTGGCTTCAAATAATGTTTGAATTTACCCTCCAGCATTCATATGGGAAAATACTTTTTTTTTCTTTCTTTTCATTATTTATTATTATTATTATTGGGATTTTTTTTTTTTCAAATGATTTTTTTTCTTCATTATTTCAACTCTGGTTTTGAGAATGTTTTATCTTTCAGCAAACATCTCATCCTATTATTCTTAGACTTCAAGGTTCTGTTGGTGTAGAGACATCTTCTGGATGTGTTTTTTCCAGCTATTTTTTTTTATTCAATTGCTTTATTATTTTCTTGTTTGATCTCTTTTTTTTTAAATTCAATTTCAATATATTTTTAACTAATTAGGACTTCTAACATATGCATACCTTTAGTTTGGAGTCTTTGAAGTTTAACTTATACGCATCTCATTTATATTTATGAAAGCATATTGTATGATCCTACGATATTTAAATGTAAAAAAAAATTGTAAATAATTAATTTTTATGCAAGTGACCGGATGGAATCTATGCCCTTTTCATTTAATTGTATTAACGTCTCAACCATGGTTTAATTGTACAACTTTTGGTAGTAAAAACAAATGGTAAGATTTTAATATTTTAAATAGGGATCACCATAGTGTAAATCTTATGGGAGAAATTTGAATTTATAATTTTTCCAAGTTAACTATAAATTTGGTCCTTAAAGTTAAAAAGAAAGTTAAAGTTTATGATTTTAAAAATTAGATTTTTTTTTTTTGAATTATCAAAAATTAGAATTTAATCTCTATGATTTAAAGAAATTTGGAATTTGATACATATGATTTCAAAATTAGAATTTAATTTCTATGATTTGATAAAATTTAAAAAAAATAATTTTTATCATTTTTAATTGTTAATGTACATGAGAGTTAATTAGTCATGTGTCAATGATATCTGTGTGAGTTAAGTAACTGTTTGAACAAAAGAAAATCAACATGAATAGTTTACTTTCATGTATACAATTCACCGTGTTTATAAATGACAATGACTAATTTTAAACTTTATTGAATCATAAGGATTGAATTCTAAATATTTTTAAATTATAGAAATTGAATTTTAATTTTTGAAACTATATAAATTAAACTATAACTTTTTTTAATATAATAATATTGAAAAATTCAAACTAATAACCTTATGTTTATTAGGTTGTACAACATTAACTCCCTGATTTAAATTCTTTGCCAATCTCACCAAGAAAATGTGTGAGGATTTTTTTATTTTTTAGATGGGAAACGTGTGAAGTTTAAAACAATATTTAAAATAAAAATAAATAATATTTTCTATAAGAAAGATTTCGTCAAAAAAGCTCATAATTGTTGTATGGGTTTGTGAGAGAAAAAATAAATAAAATAAAAAATAAGAGAGAAAGGATGTTTTTGAAAAGCAAGCACATTCCCCTTTTCCAATTCTTCTTTGCTCTTTCAGTCCTTTTACACCGCAAACTCTTTTTTTCCCCTTCAAATCCACAGTTTCGTTTAGGAGGGAATGAATTAATTTTCTACAGATTTTTTTGACATTCAAATATTATAAAGTCAGACGATATGTCACATAATATTAGTTGAAGTATACTTATATCTGCAAGTTGACTATGACAATCGCAAATATTAAAAAAAAAAAAAAATCTGCAATTTCGTTCTTCTCGGAAAAAAAAAATCCACAGCTTCGTTACTTCAACAAAAAAAAAAAAAAAGCGGCCTTATTTATTTATTTTAAGAGCTTTTTGCAATATTAGACTAGTTTAAAGAAGTAATTACAAATATATGTTCAAATCAAAATATTAGCAAA
>JBBMEF010069021.1:0-33310 GCA_037832685.1 Sicyos baderoa | reverse complement strand
AAACTGTTTTATTCAGAGGGGCGAAAATACAGAGACAAATGTCATAAGCGGCTAGGGTTTTAATTGGAGCTTATATATGTGCTCTAATTAAAACCTAAAATACAATAATACATAATTACAAGACCCCCGTCGGGGGCGCTGCCCCCGTACCCCCGACTACTCATCGTAGGGTAAAAGACTCGTTCAAGGCATAATGCACACCAACCTTATACACTAGTATTCTATGATATATACCAGTTGCAAATAATACCACTTTATAATAATTATATAATACATTTTTTTATGGAATTGAGATAATTGACTATCGTTATATCGGATGTGAAACAGGATGTTAAGAGATAGTTGATATTAGACTTAATTAGGATAATTAAGTGTATCGTTATTGAATAATATTTTGACTGATTGTTATTATGTGAAATTATTATGTTAAGTGATTATATTATTGATTTTTGGATTAGTTGTGAAGTAAATTAGAGATGGTCGTTATGTATAGGTTGGTTGGTGAGGCAATAGATTGCGATGTTTATTTGATGGTTGGAACATGTCGTGGTAGTCGATTAAGAAGAGTTATAATAATAATTAATGAAAATTTGAGTTATTTTCCAAAATTAACTCATGCATACTCTGTTTTATATTGAAAACAACTTTGCCAAACTTTTAATAATAATTAATGAAAAATTGAGTTGTTTTCCGAAAATTGCATCTCAATTATTTTATCCAAGTTAAAGTATTTATTTTTTTTTTTTTTTTGATGTTCGTTACTGTCCAGGCCAGCTTGCGTGCACAAGCGCACCTCAACTAATGTCACGGGGCATACTGCTTGATTCTACAACATTTGGATGCCAAGAAAACTCGTAAGTATTAATTTGAAATTAATTGCTAGGTAGGTGGCCACCATGAAATTTGAACCCATCACCTTATAAGTATTTAATGTATGTGTGGTAGTTTTAAAATCTAATTTGTAATCAAAAGGATCGGTGGTGGCGTGGCGTGACAGTTTAATTGTTCGGTTCCTCGCATTCTTGCAGCCTCGTTTCCATCCTAAACGAAACTTTACTTGGCAAATGGATATGGCGCTTTCTTTCTGAAGTCGATGCTCTTTGGAGATGCGTGATTAGGACTAAATACAAGACATTAACCGAGGGTTCTTTGCCTTCAAAATGTGGTTCTAGTAGCTATTGCTCCCCTTGGTTTTCCATCATCAAGTGTGCTGATTTAGTCATATCTAACTCAAGCTGGAAAATTTCAAATGGACAGTCCGAATTGAGGCATTCTTTGCTACAATTGTGGTGAAAATATGGACCATTTATTTTTACATTGCTCGTATTATTCCT
This sequence comes from Sicyos baderoa, assembly GCA_037832685.1. Taxonomy (NCBI): domain Eukaryota; kingdom Viridiplantae; phylum Streptophyta; class Magnoliopsida; order Cucurbitales; family Cucurbitaceae; genus Sicyos; species Sicyos baderoa. The sequence goes on along the minus strand of JBBMEF010069021.1, from coordinate 31,976 downwards.
ACATTTGGCCCCGTCTCCCTGAGAGTTTTAACATGTCTCTTGTTCACAATTCGTTCCTAAGTTCATTCTCTCAAAGATTGACATTCGCTTGAGCAGCCAATGAGCTTTTCTAATATATCGTATCTTTTTTTCAAAAAAATGTTTAGTATCACAAATTTTCTCTTTTATTTTTTAATTAGATATTGTCGAATAAATTAGTTTACTTAATTATTTTTAGTAAATATTATGTATATATATATATATTTTTCACTATTCAATAAAAAATTTTATTTTTTTTGAAAACTATTCAATAACTTTTTTTTTAGAAATTTTCAATAACATTTACCAGTTTTAACGCATAAAAATTCTTTAAAAAAAAAAAAAAAAACTAAAATTTTCGAAATTATTGGTGACCTAATAGTAAATGGTAAATTTTTATAATTTTAATTTTAATTTATAAAATAGTAAAGGATTTTTAAATAATAATAAAAAGATTTAATATAATTGATCAAATATCTACCTGTTATAAACAAATTTATCATTAATAAAAAAAAAACAAATTTAACAAACATTTAAATCTTTCATTTTTACCTTTCAAAAAATAAAAATAAAAATCTTTCATTTTTAAAAAATACATTCGATAAGGAAAAAATAATTTTCAAAAGATTTCACTGTATTTTTGTAAATCATATCTTTTTCACGGAATTTTAAAAGTTAAAAATTAATTATAGATTTAATACATTAAAAAAATTCAATCATATAATATACTTTGGAATAAAATATCAAGATTATTGATTTTTTTTTTTTTTTTTTTGAAACAACGATTATTGATAATTTATTAATTGCCTTTCATACACTTTTTTTTTTGAAGCTATATATAGGGTTTTATATAGAAGAAAAAAAACCATACCCTAAAAAAAATGGCAGAAGGGCAAAGAAAGAGGAAGATGAGTTGGAGAAAGAACATAAATTCAGAGGTTTCAAAAGACATTATTCAATTGATATTTTCAAAATTGAATAATTTCTTCCATTTGTGCAATTGCAGGGCTGTTTGTAAATCATGGAACAAATTGGTTTTAGATTCAAAAGCATCAATTAATAATTCCAATATTTTTTGTGCCCAAATTTCTCCTACTAGTTGTATGCTCTATTGTGTTAATGTGGATCTTAAACATTTGGATGGGATCGACGTGGTTGCCTCATTTAGCTTCAATCCATGTTGTTCGGATGGTATAATCTTTAATTCGTGCAATGGTTTATTCCTATGTTCTTCTTTCAAACCATCGATTCGCCTTAAGATTCGTAATGTGATTTGCATATTGAATCTCGTCACGAATGAGTACATCAAAGTTTTCTACCCGAACAAAGATATAGATTACTATTATGGATTAGGGTTTTCTTCCAAGACAAAGTGCTACAAAATTATAAGATATTCCCTTAAATCCAAATTCGAACCTATTGTGTCCATGCAACTACTAAAGGATGTTCGAGCATTTAGCACCCATAGCTATGGCAAATGGACCGATGTTGAGTCTATGCCTTTTTTTCTAAAAGGTCATGGAACTTATTTTAATGGAGCTCTCTATTGGGCCGGAAAAGTTTACAAAAGACCACCCTTTCCTACCTCTAAATATGTTGTATTTCGTTTCGATTTAGAAGATGAGGAGTTCGAAGAAATTTCGTTTCCCCCTTTCGAGAACCAAGGTCATGGGGGGCAACAACCCTTTATATGCTTTTTGTGGTCGTTGAATGAGGGTCTTTGTCTAAGTATTCAAATGTCATATTTGAGCAATTATCAAGTGTGGAAGATGGGAGAAGATTTTTCATGGCTTAAAGCATTTGTTATTCCTAATAACATGATTTCAAGCTTGGATTACAAAAAGTTATATGATCTTCGACCCCTTGCAATTTATGATGATGGGAAGATCTTATTTTTCTACAAAAGATTCAAAGAATTCTTTTGGCGCAAAGATTATGAAACTTTGTCTCATCAATTGAAGCTTTACCAAATTAATTGCTTCACTTTTGATCCACTCTACAAGATTTTGGGATTCAAGAAGTAGGAAGAAAAAAATAGATTTTATGCATTCATTTTGTGAAACAAATATTAATTTGATGTTTAATAAAGTTTCATTTTACAAAAAGATAGGTTTCTTATCTATCGAATGGGTCGGTAGGTTTCAGGTAATCTAGTTCAACACCATGGTCATAGGTCCCATTTTGAGAATTGGTATTTTGCTCTCATTTAACACTATATATACTGATGTTGGGATTTGTGTTGTTCTTCTTCCCCAACTTGTACTAACAAAAATAAAAAAAAGTTGTTTATCTAAGTTTCTTTTGGAGTTTATTTCTTTATATTGTAAGCTCAAAAAAATCTTGAACCATTTTTAATTAGCTTTAATATTTGCGTATCAATGATGAAATTATTCAAATTCCTTTGTGTTATAAAACGGAAATCAACAACAAATAAGAAACAATAAAGATAATGCAAAAGAAGAAGAACACACATAATTACGTATTCACTAACTTTGTGTCAACTAGTCCACGGGCAGAAAGAAGAACAATTTTATTTTGGAGAGGCGAATTACAAATTACAAAATGAGCATCATAATTTGGCTAAGGTTTAATTGAGTTTATATAAGCACTCGTATTAAACCCTAGTACAGATAAAAAAGACCTTAATGTAGAATCAGAACGCGCTGCGGAGTGCGATTAGTGAAAGCGGAATGCTAAATGCGGGATGCGTGCAGCGTTGCGAAATACGGAATGCGTTCACGCAACAGAATGTCGAAGTGCGTTTCCGCAACGATGGCGATGCCCATGCACCCCCACTCACTGACCTCCGACTAACTAATTGCAGGGCATTAGCGCATTAGCTGTTCAAGGTATATCGCTACACTTTGCTACAAGCAGCTTATGAGGCATCAATATTCTTGCATGATGACGTGGCTGCTTTGTTCTTATAGATAAGTTTTATGCCTTGTAGTTTTATTTCTCTGCATGATTTGGTAATGCTGCATAAAATTCTCAAATATATATATATATATTTTTTTTTTTTTTGATGTCCACGACTGTCCGATACATCCTCAAATATATATGTACGTACTTTTGATCTGCACACCTGTACTTTGTCGAAGGTTACCTTCGTTACCGGGTCTATCTTAAGAGTGTATTATGTTAAATTATCAATCAACTCAAAAATTTAAGGTGATAGATTGGGGTAAATTTAATCATATTAACAACACTTCTCCTCATTTGTGGACTTAAAAATTTAAGATTCCTCACCGAAAAAGACATGCTTTGGAGAGATACGATCGTGGCAAAATATACAGCACTCGGAATAACGATCCTCTATTCCATATTTTAGCCATGATCGCCATAATTTTTATGCTAAGGCTCGATGGAAGATTTTTTGCCCTTTGCATTAACAAAGGTTAGTGTTGTAATTATGTGTTTGTTTCGATCATGGAATGTAATGACTTCAAAAATCCAGCTAGAGTTTGAAGATAGTTACCATACATGCATTAAATACATGGACTCGAATAAATTAAATATGACACAATTTTCAGAAAATAATTACAATCTAATTAATTATAACTAAATAATTTGGCAAAATCATCTTTAATGCAAAATAGAGACTGTCTCTAGTCTATATAGAGAATCAAGTATCTCAAACAGAAGTCCAAAAAAAAAAAAAAATGAATATCCAACCAAAATTTAAATAAGACAATTATGCAACTATTCTGGTCGCATGTTGCCACAAACCAAAGTAACACGCCACTTCTAAATTGGAGAACGTTTTTGTAATTTTTTTCTGATCTTTATATACTTCTGGCGTACCGTAATATAAGTATCTTTTTTTGAAAAAGTAACACGCCACTCCAAACAACTTGAGTGAACGGTCAACCAAATACAATATATTGATCTCACACACAAAAAAAATGGAACACGAAGTCAGTATACATAGCTAACTAAATAAAATATAACTAAAACACAAAGAGATCAAAAAATACCCTTAAATATTTCTCAAAAAGAAAAAAAAAAAAAAAAACTAGAGTTTAGTTCTCATAATTTAAAAAACTAGAGTTTAGTTCCTATCGAACCCATGACCGTAAATTGGACATGGATCTGTCGACCCTTTATAAAATATGATGTCATTAGAGTTTTATAAGTTTTGGTTAAAAAAAAAGCACTGATTCGAGATATACTTAATTTATAGGGAATTTGCACTCTATAGCAAATTCCCTACCTCACATTAGAATTATAGTAACATTTTAAAAATATTGCAAATATAGCAACTTTTTTTTTCAGATAATAGACTCTATCCGACATTATTGATCGATCTATCAAATATTATTGATGGAGTCTATAAAATCTGATTTTGCTATATTTGCAAATAATTTCATTTTCTTGCTATTTATGTAATTTTTTTTGTCTTATTGTAGTACACATGCAAATTCCTCTAATTTATATATATATATATATATATATATATAGTTTAAATAGAAGAAAGCTGAGACGAAACATAAATATAGATTTGATACATATGACAGATAAGAACTTTAATTTTTAAAATAGATTTGATAAAGAAATAATAATTTTCAATCAAAAGATTTCACAGTATGTTGATACGTATAATATCTTTTTTCATGAAATTTTAAAGGTTCAAAGTTACTCAATTAAAAGATTCAGTCTTTTTTTTTTCATTTGAAACAATTAAAAGATTCAGTCGTATATTGTATTTTGGACTAAAGATTATTGATAACCTAATTGGTTAATTAACATAACCAATATATATAGGGGATTTAATAGAAATAAGAGACGAAACCCTAAATAAAATGGCATCATCATTATCGGCAGCAATGGAGAGGAAGAGGAAGAGGAAGAGGGAGAAGAAGAAGAAGAAGAAGAGGAAGAGGAAGATGAACATAAATTCAGAGCTTTCAAATGACATTATTCAAATGATATTCTCACAATTGAATAATTTCCTCAATTTGTGCAATTGTAGGGCTGTTTGTAAAGCATGGAACAAACTTGTTTTAGATCGTAAGTCCTATGATTCAAAATCTTCAATTAATTCCAATCTTTTCTGTGCCCAAATTTCTCATTCTACTTCTGTGTTACATTGTGTGGAATTCGATCCTAAACATTTGGATAAGACTAAGGTGGTTGCCTCATTAAGCATCAAACCATGGTTTAAAAACATTAAACTCTTCAACTCGTGCAATGGTTTACTCCTATGTTATCGATCATCCATTCTCCCGGTGGATCGCAATGTGGTTTGCATATTGAATCCGATCACAAATGAGTACATCAACATCTTCTCCCAAAAAAAAAATATAGACAATTATTTTTATGCATTTGGGTTCGCTCACAAGTCAAAGTGCTACAAAATTATTAGATATTCAATTCTTCGCAAGACCAATCGTCCGGTTGTATCCGTGCAACTACGAAAGGTTGACATTTGTGCTTCTACCGCCAATTGCTATGGCCAATGGACTCTTCGTAAGTCTAGGCCCTTTCTTTTACAAGGTCAAGGGAATTATTTCAATGGAGCTCTCTACTGGGTTGGAAGAGCTTACAAACATCGACCATTACCTACGGTTGTTTATGTCGTAATTCGTTTCGATTTAGAGGACGAAAAATTTGAAAAAATTTTATTTCCTGAGTTCGAGAACTACTCAAGTGGAAGTTGGCCGTGGCCTTATCGATGTTTCTTGTGGTTGTTGAAGGATGGTATTCATCTCGCCATTCAAATGTTAGCTTTTAATGATCTTCACGTGTGGAAGATGGAAGAAGATTTTTCGTGGATTAAATCATTTATTATTTGCAAGGATTTGCTTACCACCTATAATAACAAAAGGTTATCTAACCTTCACTTCTTGACGTCGGTGCATATGATCTGCTGCTCCAAGCTTTACCAAATTATTAATTGCTTCAATTTTGATCCACTCCCCACGATTTTGGGAGGAGACCGGTGAATGTTTCTATCCCTTATTGAGGATGTCCACAAGACTATTTAGATTTGAGGGCAATTTGGGTGCACTCCGGGTAGCACCCTAACCATGATATCACCGATGTGACACATTTGGTATCACACATCTCATTTCTCTTTTCTTACTTTATATTAAAGAAGATATATGATTCTAAATAAAAGGTATCACGGTGGGGTGCTACCCGAGGTACACCCAAATTGCCCTCTCTAGATTTTACGGTGAAACTAAGTATTTGTTGTTTATACTTCTTTAATTTTATAAAAGATATAGGTTTTAATTATTTCAATATTTGTCTTCTATATATGTTTTTTTTATATGTTAGTTTATAATTTTCAAGTTTCTTTCTTAAATATTGTAAGTCTCAAATGTATCAATTAGGTTCAATAAATATTAAACCATTTAATATATATTAGCTTATGAATGGTGTGATGATAATATTTGAACCATTTAATATTAGTTTAACTCAACTAATTACTTTTAATATTCAAGACTTAAGTTTTATTAGAGATTAGGGAGGTGGGATCAGAAACATCATATAAAAGTTTTCTTTTTAGTGTAACGCCCCAAGATTTGGAATCCGGTTTTTGCCCCTATGAGTAGTCCCGATGGGCACCGACATTCCTCTGCGACCTGACCACGTTAGCCACGTTAGCACCTAGCCTTCATTGTTACTTAAGAATGAAGATTATCCCCACAAACTAACACGTACGGGTCCTTTTAGGATGCTTTGTCTTCGCTCGCATGCATCCTAGGAATAAATTCTTAGGAGGTCACCCAACCTAAGACTACTTCAAGCTAAGCACGCTCAAACTGTGAAGTTTCTTAGATTGAGCCACCAAAAGGAAGGTGCACCTTGTGGTATATGTAGTGCAAATCATATCTAGTAAGCTCTCTCATATTCAGATGTGGCGGACGTTACATTTAGATTTTTTTTTGGAACCACATCACTTGTACTCAATACTTTGTTTTTACTCTTTTCATATTTAGTATTATTTCTTGACAACACAGTGTTCTCTAATTTTTACTTTTATTTTAAAATTTTAAGGACATTATCTATATATTGAATGTCGTTCTTGAAACTTTAATGATAAAAAAAACATTGAAATTGGAAGAAAATAAGCATATTTGTACGAGAGATCTTGGGAGGATATACCAATTGATGTGTAAGTACATATATTTAAACTAAAAATAGTGTAAATATATACACTAAAAACATATATAAACCACAAAAATTCTAGAGAAAGCTAATCATTATTTGATAAATGGCACAAATAAATGCATTATAAAAGTCATTGATTGTTCAATCTTGGCTGCTACATTATGTTCTTGAAAGATCTAACAATAATACTATTATATGATATAAAAATAAAATAAAATTTGTAGTAAGATTTTGGAAAAAAAAAATACATCCTTTGTTTTTTCTCGCCTGGATATCTATGAGACTGATATTGTTGATGTACTTATTGTATTATTAATATAACTTTTGTTTTTAATGAAAAATAAATAAAAATGAAATCAAAAGATGCTTTATAAAATAAATAAATATATATATGAAATTTTTTGACCTGTTTTAATTTTTTTAAATTTAAGCCTACAATGATAACTTAATTACCTTTGTTTTTTCTCACTTGAATATTTACACATCTTACCTATAATTTAAGAAACCAAACAAAAATTTAAAAACAAAAAAAAATTCTTCCAAAAAAAAATTTTTGTTTTAAAAATTTGGATAGTAATCATTAGGGATGAACATGGGCTGAGTTGGGTTGAGATGATTTTCAACCCAACTCAAAAATTCGGGTTGGTTAATTTTCTAACCAAACCCAACCATTTATTTTCGGGTTGGGTTGGGTTGGGTTATCGGGTTCATAGATTTGCATCTAACGTTCTTTTTTCGATTCCTAGAAATGTAAAACAAACATTAAAATAAGTAGGTTCTTATTGCAAATGCGAAACTCAAACTTACCTAACTTCGAAACGTCATCAATAGGTTGAAAAAAATAAAATATATAACGATAAAATAAATATACATTTACATAATATAAATAATTGAATAATATAATAATTATGTTATAGGTAAAAATATATTTTTTTTAAACTAAATGATAAATTCGGGTTGGTTCGGGTTTTTCGGGTTGTCGGGTTTTTGTGCACCCATAGTAATCATATACCTTCTTTAGGGGTGATATTGGTTCGGTTTTCTTTGGTTTTAGGTTAAACCGATAACCGAACCGATCCAATCAATTTGACAAAAAGAGGAACCGAACCAAATGTCCAACAAAAGACAAAACCATTGTTTCAATTTTCCTTGATTTTTAGGTCAAATCGATAACTGATCCGATCAATTAATTTGACAAAGAGAGAAACTGAACCAATATTCGATAAAGAATAAAATTATTGGCTCGATTTTCTTCGATTGAGTTCCCAACGGTTTAGTTCTTTTTTATTATTTTACTTGCTATTTTACTTCAAATTCATATTTTAATGTTGTTGTTCTAAAAAAAACTCATAACTTATAATTCAATTAAACAAAAATAATTAGTCATTGACCAATAAAAAGTTTAACTAGCATATAAAAAATAAAAATGAGAGCAAGTAAATCAATATTGGTTCGGTTCGATTTTTATTAGTTTTTACAAAAAGAAACCGATCCGATTCAATAAATTTCGGTTTTTTCTAAATAAAAACCAATATGTCCAATATTATGTGAAAAATCTGAACTAATCTTATAAATTCGTTTGGTTCGGTTCGATTTTGTCGGTTTTCGATTTTCATTATCACCTCTAACCTTCTTAATAAAAGATTGATACGGAAAAATATAATAGATGTAGGAAATGTGAATAAAAATAAGTTTAAATTTTAAAAATTAAAAACAAAAAATCAAATAATTATTAAATCCGACCTTAATTTTTTCAACCTTTTTCTTTCTAAATAATTCCCTTTCCAGATGAACCTAGTGTACTATTTTTTTATTTTATTTTTTTTTATTTTTCCTATATCCCAGTGCTAGAGATTAGGGATGGGCAACTTCACATCTATTTGCGATTTTTTATGGCATGGCAAAGTTAGTATGGGTGGCTCTCATCTTGTTCGTTGGGATAAGGTGACTCTTTCTAAAGACAAAGGTGGTTTGGGTATTGATAAACATCATATTCACAATGAAGCTCTCCTTGGTAAATGGACATGGAGGTTCCATTCCAAATTTGAGGCTTTATGAAGGTGTGCGATATTGGCTAAATACAAATCTCCTCTTACGGGTTCTTTTCTGTTTAAGTGTCGTTACAGTAAATGTCGATGTCCATGGCAATCTATCATTAAATTTGCGGACTATGCCATCCCCAATGTAAGTTGGCTTATTTCTAATGGTCGTTACACTCATTTCTGGTTGGACAATTGAATTGGGCAAGGCTCTCTCAAGGATATCTGCCCTAGATTTTATGCTTTGTCTCTTTCTAAAGAGATGTTTGTGTGCGAAGCTTGGCAACAATCTAATAATAGTTGGGATTTATGGTCACGGTTCCAACCTACCATCAACAATCCACTACATATTTCATCCTTACTAATGCTGACATGAAGTCATCTAGCCAGCATCGGATTCTTCAGAGCAACTTACGAGGGGCTATTTTTTGGAGTCTTTGGCGGGAACGAAATGCTAGACTTTTTTATATTTTTCATGTGAATGTGCCCTCCTCTACTCTATGGGAAAATATTCTTATTCTTATGACTTCTTGGTGCACTGAAGCTTCTATTTTTAAAGACTATGATTTGGCTAGTAATTTAGAGCTTTTTGTAATCACGAACTTTAATCCCGTTGGCTTTTCGCTTGCGTTTTTCTAATATATCGTATCTATTGTCGAAAAAGGTAAGGGAATCTCCCAGATTTCTCAAGTAAAGTTGGGGGCATTGGAAACAATGGATTAAACCAAGGTTAATCGAAACCTTTTGGAAAGATAAAGAAATTGCTATTTCATATAAGTATATTAGAAAAACCACATTATTCATATGCTTTACTTTAAAATTAACTTTATCAATATCCTAGTCAACATTTCATTAACTCACTAACGATTATGTAATCTCAATCACCAAATGGGGTATTATTCAAATGTCAGGGACAAAGTGTTAGATTTTAAAACATAGGATCAAAGTTATATATTACAGATAAGAACTTAGATTTTTAAAATAGATTTGTTAAAGAATTTTTCACAGTATGTTTTTTTTTTTTTTTATGTATAATATCTTTTTCACAGTATGTTGGTATATCTTTTTATGTATAATATCTTTTTCAAAGAATTTTTCACAGTATGTTGGTATATGTATAATATCTTTTTCATAAAATTTTAAAGGTTCAAAATTACCTCAATTAAAAGATTCAATCGTATATTGTAATTTGGAATAAAAATCAATGATTATTGATTACCTAATTGGTTAATTGACATAAACAATATATATATAGGGGATTGAATAGAAAAAGGAGACGAAACCCTAAAATGGCATCATCATTATCGGCAGCAATGCAGAGGAAGAGGAAGAAGAACATAAATTCAGAGCTTTCAAATGACATTATTCAAATGATATTCTCACAATTGAATAATTTGGTCTATTTGTGCAATTGTAGGGCTGTTTGTAAAGCATGGAACAAACTGGTTTTAGATCGTAAGTCCTATGATCCAAAATCTTCAATTAATTCCAATCTTTTTTGTGCACAAATAATTTCTGATTCTAGTTCTGTGTTACATTGTGTGAAATTCGATCCTAAACATTTGGATAAGACTAAGGTGGTTGCCTCATTGAGCATCAAACCATGGTGTAAAAACATTAAAATCTTCAACTCGTGCAATGGTTTACTCCTATGTCATCCTTCCGGATCGTCCATTCTTCCCGTGGATCGCAATGTGGTTTGCATATTGAATCCGATCACAAATGAGTATATCAACATCTTCTCCCCAAAAAAAGATATAGACGATTATCTTTATGCATTTGGGTTCGCTCTCAAGTCAAAGTGCTACAAAATTATTAGATATTATTCACTTTTTTACAAGACCAATTGTCACGTGCAACTACGAAAGGTTGAGATTTGTGCATCAACCACCAATTGCCATGGCCGATGGACCCTTCGTAAGTCTAGGCCCTTTTTTTTACTAGGTCAGGGGACTTATTTTAATGGAGCTCTCTATTGAGTTGAAATGGTTTACAGAGTTCCACCATTACTAATTCGTTTAGATTTAGATGACGAAAAATTTGAAGAGATTTTATTTCCTCAGTTTGAGAACCCACGTGGAAGGTGGCCCGATAAATGTTTCTTGTGGTCGTTGAAGGATGGTCTTTATCTCACCATTCAAATGTCAGATTCAGATGATTTCCACATGTGGAAGATGGTAGAAGATTTTTTGTGGATTAAATCATTTATTATTCGTAATAATTTGTTTACCACCTATAATAACGAAAGGTCGTTATATAACCTCCAACCGTTATCGATTAATGAAAATGGGGAGATCTTATGTTCATATAAGACATCCCAATTCTTGACCTTCACAAATGATCAATTGGTTTGTCGCGTGAAGCTCAACCAAATTATTAATTGCTTCAACTTTGATCCACTCCACAAAAATTTGGGAGGAGATCGGAGCGAAAAGGGTTTTCCATGAGATGGGAAATGAAAACTATTAGCCCCGAGTGAATGTTAAATATTTACCAATCTATCCCTTATCCAAAATGTCCACAAGAATATTTAGATTTTATGGTGAAACTAAATATTTGTTGTGTATATTTCTTTAATCTTATAAAAGATAGGTTTTATTATTTCAATATTTGTCTTCTATATAAGTTTTTTTTATATGTTAGTTTCTTTACAAGTTTCTTTCTTAAATATTGCAAGTCTCAAATGTATTAATTAGGTTCAATAAATCTTGAACCATTTAATATTAGCTTATCAATGGTGTGATGATAATATTTGAACCATTTAATATTAGTTTAACTCAACTAATTACTTTTAATATTCAAGACTTAAATTTTATTAGAGATAGGGAGGTGGGATCAGAAACATCATGTACAAGTTTGCTTTTGTGAGATAATGGAAGAAATAGAGTAGTTGAAAAATCAGCTTAATTCATTAATTGACTTAATTTATATTAGTTGACTTAATTGAACTCATTCCTATGATTTTAAGCCTAACAATTTTGATCATTTTATACGGATGATCCATTTTTTATCTATGCACATCTTTGGTTTTTGATTTTTTGTTATACATGAAAATGTTCGTATAATATCTTTTTAATTTCATGATTGGTGAGTATCGTTGTTGTATAGCAACTTTTCAAAAATATTTTTATAATAGCAAAATATTTAAACCTTCATTAATTTTGTTTGATGACTAATGATCACGTGGATAAAAATCGAATATCAATTTTTGAGAATGAATCTTGTAACATCGAACTCGAATTAGATTACGATTTATCAAAAATAACAAACACGACATTCAATCATACAAAATAATTGTTAAATATTAATAAAAGTTTTATATCTATATATATAAAATATTGATAAAATATCTACTAATTATGAACTGTTTTATTAAATATAAAATCTTTCATAAACATTAGTAAATATATATATATATGTTCTTTTATGCAAGTTTCTTTCTTTAATATTGCAATTCTCAGAGGTATTAATTATGTTCAATGAAATCTTGAACCATTTCATATTAGCTTATCAATGGTGTGATGATTCATATCCCTTTGCCATAAGCATGTTTTGTTCTTATCAATAAGCTTTATGTCTTATATTTTTATTTCTCTCTGCATGGATTGGTAATTCTACAATTGAAACTCAAAGCTTTATGGTGAATTTAGTTTATTAAAAAACCAAAAGGGAACCCTTGTTTTTTTTTAAAAAAAGAAAGGGTTATTAAATGATCATGTTTAAATGTTTAAATGTTTTTAGCTTAACATGCGAAAGTGTATAGACTAAAAAATGGAGACAGAAACATGTGACACACGAATATAAATTTGATAAAACCAGTCGATATGTCAATTTCTAAAAAATTATAATGCAGACATGATAGAGATATGTTCGTTCTAATTATTTTCTTATTAGGGTATGAGTAGATTTATCATAATATTAAATATATATCACTAAAAAAACATAAGTTAATCAACCATAGAACCAACAAAGTTTTGAATATAAACAAGCGTAAATATGAAAATAATGAAAACTTTTGACATACAAAAAGAAAATAGAAGCCCATAAAAACATATTTGTACCGACATCTTGTACAATCTAGTAATCATGCAAGATGTTGATAAATTGGTATGATATTCAAGACATGATTGAGAATATCCAACATAGACACAACCTAAAATATAATGTTGGGGAATTTTTTAAATTCAAAAAATAATTATAAATAGTCACCTTTTAAAAATAAAAATAAAAACCATAGTCAAAAGTATTAATAATAATATTATATTAATAATGTATAATATTGTAATAGTACCTATATAATATTATATTAAAAAACTAGGTATTAATTCCTAGGTAGGTGGTCATCATAGGGTTTGAATCCATGACCTTATGCATCCTAAAGTTATGCATCTCAAGTCCCTTTTTAACCAATTGACTACCACATAATGGTTACATATAATACTATATTAATAATACAGTATTGAAATATATTAATAATTATGAATGTATATATTTTAAAATTTTACTATATTTATAATTATTTTATTTTTTTAACCGGTAATTATTTTTGTTAGAATAACGCATCTATAACAATTTTCATATATCTATGTGCACATACATTATATTTTGCTACATGACAATGAAAGAAAGCAAGAGAAAGGTAGAAAGTATGGACCAAAATAAAGAATATGGAAAATAGAAACCATATTTTGTTTGGCAAAAGAGCGTTTATATTTTATAATATGCCTTTTTTTTGTATTTGAATTATAAAATTAGATGAGCTTGAAACTTTGGGCTCAAAATAAATGGGCAAGGTCCTTTTTTGGATTATAATTTTATTCAATACATGTCTTCAACATGTGTCCAAAACTAAAATAATTATAAGACTAACTTTCAAACAAAAAAATAATAATATAATCATTAATATTATAGAGTATTATCACATATTTTTTTATAATATCAAAACATTAATAATTAAAGATGAAAGAGAACGACTCTTAAAATAAAAATTAAATATCAATTTTTAAAATTGAATCTGTGATTATGGAATTGAATAGAATCACAACCAATATCAATACACCAGTACTAAACCTTTTGATAGTAATAAGAGATATGTAAATTGGCGTATCAAACACATATACGTGACATAAGTTAGAGTATCCCACTCGACCTAAGTTTTGAGTTAGGTATTGATGAGAATGAGAGAAAGTTGAAAAGGAGAAGTCACCAAATTCAATACGCAATTTCAAAATAAATAAATCCAATAATGTGTCAATGTCATGGCCTTAGCCGCCACCAATTAATCATTGTCAATCGCCAATGGTTGTGTTGTGTGGTTTATAAGGTTTTCCATTTTATTTTATTTTTAATATATAGTTTGGTGTTGGTGGCTTCATGTTCAATGTTTCATATGGTGATCAATATGTATTTTAAAACCAATACACATGTGCTAAGGTTTCTTTTGTTTAATTATTAATTGATTCCCTTCCTCCTTTTTATTATTTTTTTTAAGGAAAAGATATATTTTTAGTCCTAAATTTCAACTAATTTTTACTTAGATTCTTATATTTCAAAAGCAAACATGTTAACCTATTACATTTATAAAAGTTCATTTTTAGTCTTTAATTTTTTAAAAATATTTAATTTCAATCCTAAATTAAGATTAGGTATATGGCATAATGTGATCATTATTAGAATAATTTTATATTTTAATATTTGATGATGCTTTTAAAATTGACATAGAATAAATTTATAAAAGAAAATAAATTTAAATTTAAATTCAAAAAACACACAAAATATTGAAAACGAGTATTATTGAAATATTAAATGTAAAAATGTTTTATTTAAAATAATAATAATAATAAATTTTGAAACACCAAAAGATTAAAAAGGTATAAAACTTATTATTATTATTATTGTTATTATTATTATTACATAAAAAATTAGAATTGAAGAAAGTATATTTGTCCATCCTTTGGTGTTTCAATCATTTTTTATGAATAGTTTTCTTTTTCTTTTTTTGAAAATAATTATCAATAGTTTTCTAATCGTAAAATTGCTTACTACTCCTTTAATATTTATTTATTTTAATATTTTCATATGCATAAATAATTGTATGACAATTTTAAATAATTTAAAAAATTTATAACTTAAATCAAATTTGAAATAATTGACGCGATAATATTTAAGTTTTGGACTATAAAATTTTATAAAATAAATGTTTCGAGTCAGTATTTTCTAATATCAATTAAAAGACTCAATAAATAGTGAAAAATATATTTTGACTTTTGATTACCTAAACTTTTCTTTTTATACATCCGAAAAATAAGTTAAAAGTGTCGTAACTGAAAATCTATGGGAAAGTAACCATAATAACAAACTATAACAATATGTGGGATATCGATTTCAGAATCGAACAGATGATTATGTAATTGAATTCGATTACAACTAAACTCAACCTATCACCAACCGTTTTCGTCTCTAGTCATTCTAGTATCAATCCTTTTACTAATTTTAATATACTTTTCTATTTTATATTTGTAAATATGAGATTTCGACAGATAAAGAATTGAGATACATGTAAATTAAGAATTTAAGTTTATTTTTTATTTAAATATGTGCGATGTAGAATTCATATTTATCCTCTAATTCTGACCTTGTTGACCTTCTATGATGATTGGTCATTGATTGATCTACTTGAAGAATACAATGCGTGTTCTTCGTATTTGTGCAACCTGTTTATGAAATCCATGGTCCTTCAAAGTACTTTTTGGTTGAAAATTATACTTGATCCATGAAAATTTGGAGAGAAATTCAACTTTGGAGATTCCTCTCCAACACTTAAGATCTTTGGCCTCCCTTCGAAATGAAATGGAGTTCTTATATTTATAGAGCTCATATGGACCTTGAGATTGAGCCTTTGGACCTAACCCTTGAGCTTGGTTTTTTGGGCCCGGATTCTATGGCTTGATTCACTAAACGAACTTCGATTTAGTTTAAATTTGACTCAAATTCAAGATAAATTAACTTTTGGACCAATTTAATTTTGAGAAATATTATCTCAAAATTTAATTTAATTTCACCCTTAAATTGTGATAAATATGCGACAATTGGCCAAAATTTCTAAAGTATTATTAAAATTTGAACTTATTTTCTATTTATTTTTAAAAGACTATTTAGAAATCAATTTCAAGACCAATTAAAAATTAAAATCAAACTTCAAAGAAACTTTAGAATTGAAACTTCGAAAAATCAAATAAAAATAAAGTTTCTATCACAGTGTCGTAAAGTGTTAATTTTAAAAACTTAGAAATCAAATAAACAAGTAAGTTCAAGTTTTAGAGACCAAGAATGTATTTTATCCTAAAATAAATAAACACATTTTTTTTTTTCCAATTTCTATATATGGATGTTGAAATATATGGTCAACATAACTTATAAAACAAAATGCTTTGTGTACTGAAAGGTTGAATTGAATTATTTCTAATTTTTGGTATTTTCTTCAAATGACTTTGATGATCCCATCATTTTTGTGGTGGCAATTTTTGTTTTTTGTTTTTTTGTTTTTTTTATTTAATTGTGGGCAAGAAAGGAATATATCTCTTAAAATAGTCTTATATGTGTAAAAAATAATTGTTTGACAGCCTCAAAAAATTCATATGAAGATAGGACTCTTGATTTAAGCTAAGATATTTATCCATAACATCATTAATAGAATCTAGAAAATAGAGGAAAATGTTTGGAATGAATAAAGACAATTAAGAGATTACAAGTTCGAGATCTTCCACTTTTAAATCTTGTCCAATTATAATGTTGATAACTCTACGCCCCAAATACAAGCTTCTAAAATTCTCATGATTTTCAACACATCTTCCAATATATTTTTGGTTTTTAAGATAGTGTTCGATAATTATTTGATTTTATTTTTTAAGTTAACTTATTTTCTTTCAATTTGTATATTACATCTAATTTAAGAAAATATTTCAATTTATAGCCAAGTTCTTAAAAACAAAGCAAGATTTTTAAAGTTTTTTTTTTTTAAATGTGACTCAATTTTTTATAACATGGACAAAAGATTAGACTACACATCAATATAAAATTGTAGGTGGAAAGAGAGATTTATAGATTTAATTTTTAAAATTTAAAAACAAAAATTCAATACTAAATGGGGGCATAACCTTTTCAACCTTGCACCTTAACTATGTTTTTTTTTTCTATTTAAATTTATTATTATTATTATTGGGCTTGAGAATCTCTCAAACAAACTTCTGGTTCTTTTATTTCTTGGCTCAAAATCACGTAAACAAACTTAATTCTGGTATTTCTAAACAGTGCATCAATTACTCCAATTATTTTTATGGGGTTATATTATTGTTAACTAACAAAAATTTGGTTGTTTAATTGAGAAGTTTTGAGTTTAATTTATAATAATGATATATAATTTAAAACATAATTTCTTATTAATTTCTTGATTTGACATGTAAATATCATAAAACATACGTACAATAAGTTCCATAAAAGTAATCCAAGTATTTATATACCAGCAAAAAAATCTATATATGAATAGTCAACTTCTTTTAGAAAAATGCATGCAACAATATATAGTTTTCATTTGTAAGACGATTTTCAATTAATATAGTCTTTAATTAATGTCATAAATACTTTTTAATTAGTGTAATTTAATTTTCAATCAAAAGACCGTAAATGATAGAATTGAATATATATATATATATATATATATATATATATATATATATATACTCAAAATTCAATTTGCTATAATATAGACCACTTAAAAATTTGCCACCCAGGAGCCAAAAAAAAAAAAAGGTAATGTAATTGTTTTTTAAAATAAAAATAATGAAAATGATGCTTGCTTTATAGTTTGGAAAATAAAATCCTTCGTCAATCCAAAAATAAAATAAAATCCTTCACGTCTTTTTCCATAATGTATTTCAATAATTATTATAACCATTTAATGTAGAATAAATTATGAAAGTAGTTGGAATATCAATACAATAATTATTATAACCATTTAATGTAGAATAAATTATTAGATTCAATAACAGGTTTCGATAATTATTAAATTTCATTCGATAAATAATTTGAATTTAAAAAAAGTATCACTCATTATATATTAATGTTGATAATTTTGAAGTCATTAAACAAGCTTTATTAAGGTCTCAATATATTGAAGTTCTTTGAAACTTGGACTTTGAGTTCATTAATTGTGAGTTACTCTTTTCATCAATGAATGTTGAACATAATATGTAAGAGATAAAACTTTGGACATAACTGCTTTAATATGTCGTTGACCGTCATGTGTTGTGGTCCTTGTCACATTGACCATTCAAATACCTAAATTTATGTTTTGAACGTCTGTCCCCGGTCATTAGCGAATCTCGAACCTGAGATCTTGAAGGGAGTATATCTTCAAAGCCCAAATTTTCATCTACTATGCCTCCTCTTGCACTCTTTTCAAAACCTAAATTTAACCATGAAATGATACTTAAATTTAACCATCATTTGATGAAAAACGAAACTTAACGTTGCACTCTTTTCAAAACTATTACGCACATTAATAATTAAACACACAAACACACAAGGATTATTGAAAATCATCCCAATGAATTCAAATTTCCCTTGTTTCGTGGAAGTAATTTAGTGACTTTATTGTCGAATAGGTTAGTAGCGCAATGATTTCATTGTTTGACTACACCAATGTTACAGGTTCGATTCAGATAATTAGTATTTGTCATCCCTCCCTTCGACATGTACTTAAAGAAAAAATAATAATTATCTCATTGAAATTGGCATTTTCCTTCACTTAGGGTGTGTTTCGATTTGGAAAATAGTGAAATTGAAAGGGGTGGAATGGTTATTGATAATTGGAGTAATTAACTACATTTGAGAATTAAATTAATAGTGGTTGGAGTAATTAACTTTTTGTTTTGAATTTTATTTTTTACAAAAAGATTAACTCTTTGTTTGAGAATTAATTTAAACAATAATTAGATATAATTAACTACTCATTTAGGAATCGGTATTATAATTGATTGAATAATAAGTAAGGAGCCTTTCATGGTGTTGAGTAGAGTTGGATAAATTTTTTAGACCAATCCAACTTTTCGAGTTGGTCAATTCGCCAACTAGTCTAACCCTATGCATTAATGCAACTCAACCCAACCCAAATATATATTTTCAGGTTGTGTGATAGGTTGGGTTCTCGGATTATATTACTATTCTATTTTGTCTTTAAGATTCAACTCATAGGCTTATAAATATGTTTAAAAAAATGTGTGATAGTATACTTCAACCTATTACCTATCTTATTAGTGCATATATATTTTTTTAGTAGGCGAACAAGGTATATTAGTATTCTTAGTTCGAGTTGGATTAAACGAGCAAAACATTAATCAATTCAAGAATCAACCAAATTCAACAAAAACTATAAAATTATTAACACAATTCAACCCAAAAAACTATAACCCAACCCAACTCTTACGATTTAGGTTGGGTAGTTCGGGTTGTTAGTTTCTTTATATACTCCTAATAATAAGTTTGATGGACGATTTGATGAGCGATTCAAAGTGATGGTTTACAAATAAAAAGGTCTAAAATAATGGAACACCTAACAACTTGTTTCAAATTTAATCACTATCCATTCTTCTTGAACTAAAGAAATTACTTTTTTCTATAAAAAAAAAAAAAGAAAATAGTTCTTTTGGATATTTTGCTCATATATAATTACTCACTCTGTCATCTTTTTTTTTTTTTTTTTTTCTAACCTTTTCTTCTCTCTTTCACTCCTTGGATGTATTTGATTCCCATTTTAATAAAAAAAAAAAAAAAAAAAAAAAACTAAAAGCTTTTCTCTCTCTCCTTCCATTTCTCATCCTCTGCTCTTGAGTTGAAACCTTTTTCTCCTCCATCCCTGATCATTATCTAGCTCTTTCTGCCTTTTTTCTATCTGGGTTTCGCCTCAAGATTCAGAAATTCGAGTTGGAAGCTCCAGGTCGTGGTATTGGGTCTTCGATTTTGCTCTACTTTCTTGTTTTTCAGCTGTTTTGGTTTCATGGGTTGCTTTAATTTTTGAAGTTCATAAATGGGTATTTACTGCAGGGCTGGAATTTTGAAGTGGAATAATCGATTGGTTGTGATGGGTTTGTCGATCTGAGAATTGGGGTTTCAAGGATTTGAGAATGATTTGAGAATCGATCGGTTGATCGATTTCTAGCGGTTAGATTTGGGTAATTAGAACTAGGGTTAGTTTCAGATTTACTTTTATTAAACTCATTTGCATGATGTTCTTTTGAATATGATCATGGAGAATAGTTTGAAAGAAATTTCGATCGAGAAGCCGCCGAGTGCTAGAGTAGTAGTGATGGAGAAGCAGAAAAGCTTTAGGGGATTTGTGGAGAGACAGAAGAGCTTTAGGATGGTGATGGAGAGGCAGCTTAGTTTTATGGGCGGCGAGAGGAAGAAGATGAAGGAATCGCCCGGGAAACGCGGGGATTCGCCGCTTCACTTAGCAGCACGAGCTGGGAATTCAGCCAGAGTCGAAGAGATTCTTCAGAAATGCGAAGTTAAAGAAGATTTAAATGGTTTGTTATCGAAGCAGAATCTCGAAGGCGAGACTCCTCTTTATGCAGCTGCTGAAAATGGGCATGACTTTGTTGTTGCAGAGATGTTGAAATATTTGGACCTTGAGACTGCATTTATGGCTGCTAGAAATGGATTTGATGCCTTCCATGTTGCAGCTAAGCATGGCCATCTCAGTAAGAATCTCTATTGGATTTAACTATTAATAATAGATATCACATTCAATCATAATGTCATGGCTTTATGTCCTTGACTTTAGGGATGTCAATTGCTTGATAAATGTCTGTTTATATAGTATAGCTGACCTTTTATCAACTGCCTAATAGTCTATAAGATTCATCAAATAGCCCTTTACACCTTTTCTTTTTAAGTTGAAAAATTCTATTTATACTTTTCATTTATTGTGTTGCTGTGAAGTGGCTTTACACCTACCTACCTAAGAATTTTGGACCAGAGACTTGTCTCGTGAAAATAGTCGAGGTACGCCTAAGCTGCCTTGATATTTATGATATAATAAAAAAAAAGTGTCTATATTGTAGACTTGCATCTCAACAATGCTATTTGATGAGATCTACGAAGAACAACCACCTTAGTTTGGGTAATGCGCCTGCGTACTTGTTAACCATAATAGATTACGTACCAAAATTAATTGAGCAAATTGAATACAACTCCGACATTAGATGGCCACGTGTCAACCGTAATAGAGATATGTTATACTTCCCTCATGAACATTTCTCAAACCATTGTTGGACACACAACTAGAGTATTCAAACTTCTGTTTATTTATAAACTTTGCATAATGGACAGGCAAAGAAGTATATGGCAAAAACTATACATTTTGAGAGTGAAATTTATCAAAGCTTGTTATTTTAAGTATATTAATATATAAGCATTACTGATTTGAAAATTCTTGTCGAAAAAGAAAAAGAAACTTTATTGACTTGAAATTTCCTATATAAGTTTTTTTTACATGTAATTCAAATATTTTTTATGTAAGGTATAATCTTAAATATCTGATAAAGTTTCTCACCTTAAGATTTATAATTGTTTTTGGATTATTATAGAAAACCCTTTCTCTATGTCAAAACTGTTTTAGGTTATTGAATATTTCAATCACCCTGTACCTTTTATTTTCTGGTTTTCATTTTATAACTGCATATGATTTTTGTGTCAAAAATTTATTTGACAACTAGGTTCTTGGGAATAGTCTGCTGCCACTTTTACTTTCTGGATATACTTTTTTGACTTTCATGAAGTTTGAACACCTTTTCAAATTTATCAACAAGAAAAGCTGAAATAATGTGGAGAATCACCACTTATATTCTTCCTTAGGATATTACTCTGTGACATCGACCTTCTATTGTTTTCCTTATAGTTTCATCGCTTCTTGACGTTGTTCTGATTGAACAACTATTGCAGAGGTGTTGCAGGAACTTCTTGAAGTATTCCCCAACTTGGCCATGACTACAGACTCGGTCAACTCAACCGCTTTGCACACAGCGGCTATGCAGGGGCACATCGATGTGGTAAATCTCCTTCTTGAAACCGACTCAGAACTTACTAAGATAGCTCGAAACAACGGTAAGACTGTCCTTCATTCAGCTGCCAGAATGGGCCATGTTGAAGTAGTAAAATTATTAGTGAGCAAGGACCCTAGCCTCGGTTTACGAACTGACAAGAAGGGCCAAACCCCACTGCACATGGCTGTAAAAGGACAGAACGAGAGGATTGTGATGGAGTTACTAAGGCCTGATCCTTCAGTTTCGACATTGGAAGATAACAAGGGAAATTCAGCATTACATATTGCTGTTTCGAAAAGACGTACTGAGGTAGTTAACAATTTATTTTGTTTTTATGTTAATAGCCTGCAGAAAGTATTCATTATTCAATAGATGCAAATTTCGCTTTCATTAGTTTGATATGGCATGGATATTTACTACTTAGGACCTTATTCACTGAGCCCATTTTTTTTTCTATGCTTCATTTTTTTGAGACTTTCAAGATGATTTACCTTTTAGCCTACCATGTGTTGGTGTTGGTAACATAAATAAGTTCGAGATTAAGTTTAGCAATGGGTAGTTATTGCATCCAATGTTTGGTAAATGTTAAACCTTGAAAGTCCTATTACTTGGAGAAATGGGAGTAGGATTGTTATATTAATGTTAAATGTACTGCAGTATGTGGTATCTAGTGTATTTATAATTTAGGTCTCGTTTGATAACCATTTGGTTTTTTGTTTTTGGTTTTTGAAATTTAAGCCTATAACAACTATTTTCTCATTCCAGTACTATATAACTATATTGTAATTTCATAAATTAATGAAATCGTTTCTTATAAAAAAAAAAAACAACTATCTTCTCATTAGTTTTTTCTTACTTGGATATCTACCTCTCACTTATATTTGTAGAAACCAAACCAAAATTTGAAAAAAAAAAAAAAAAACTTCAAAAAGTTTGTTTTTGTTTTTAAAAATTGGTTAGTATCCATCTATTTTCTTAAGGAAAGATGGATACATTGTAGGAAGGGTGGAACACATGAGGAAATGTGAGTGAGAATTTGCTTAAATTTCAAAAAAAAAAAAATCAAATGGTTATCAAACGGGGTCTTAGTGATTGAATTGTTCAATTTTGAGTTCATCTTTTTGCCTGCATTAAGGAGGTGGCGTGCTTTAAAGTCACTATGCATACTTACTATTGTATTTATATATAATTTTTAAAAGCACGAATATGTAAACACAAACTGATAGAAATATCCAATCCTATTAGGAGTAGGATAAATAGTACCTGATCTTATTGGGAGTATGATAAGTGTTGAATTATATTAAATTACCAATCAAGCCGAAAGTGTAAGCCGATGGGTTGGGGTAAATTTAATTATATCAACAAACACTCTCCCTTACTTGTAGGCTTAGAAATTTGAGAAATTTCGTATAAGTGGAATTGAATTTTGGGGAGGAAACAACTTGAGGAAATTCGAACTCAGGACCTCATGTTCTAATAGCAATACCATGTTGAATTATTTGTTGATTGGTGGTTTAACATAATTCAACATGGTATCATAATCCATTAAACTCAAACGTGTATTCGGTCCAATAAAAATGAAATTGGGATCCGATTTAAGATTGGTAAACTCAAAAGAGGCACCATCTTTTGAGGGAGCTACTCTTCTCATCACCAATTGATTTTGAGATGGATGCCCATATTATCTAATATTGTATCATAGAAATCATGCTAAATAACCAATCAACCTTAAATGTTAAGCTTATGGGTTGAGGTAAATTTAATTATATCAACCAAGAATAAAGATATGAGATTATAAATAAGAGAGATGAGGAGAGGTAAGGATACGTTGAAAAGAATTGAGACAATGAGTATCTAGAGTTTGAGACTAGTCTCGAGAGTCGAAGTTACGATTATATTACTAGCCTTATAGCTTATCTTATACTTATTGAGATCTTCATATAATTGCAGAATGTTCGTTACCTATTATCTGTCAATGGTATCAACATCAATGCCAACAACAAGAATGGAGAAACCCCACTTGACATTGCAGAAAAATTTGGATCTTCAGAACTTGTTACCATCTTGAAGGAAGCAGGGGCTGTCAATTCCAAAGACCACGGAAAACCCCCAAGTCCAGCCAAGCAACTTAAGCAGACAGTTAGCGACATAAAACACGATGTTGAATCCCAACTGCAGCAGACCCACCAGACCGGCGTTCGGGTTCAGAGAATTGCAAAAAGGTTAAAGAAACTTCACATCAGTGGCCTTAACAATGCCATAAACTCTGCAACTGTTGTGGCTGTTCTCATTGCTACCGTTGCTTTTGCTGCCATATTCACCGTCCCTGGCCAGTTTGTCGAGCAGGACACGAAGGGCATGACTCTGGGACAAGCGCATATTGCTACGAGCGCAGCTTTCATCATTTTCATGGTTTCCGACAGCTTGGCGTTGTTCATTTCCCTGGCAGTTGTAGTCGTCCAGACATCCGTGGTTGTGATTGAACAGAAGGCAAAGAGACAGCTTGTTTTTGTGATTAACAAGCTCATGTGGTTGGCTTGCCTCTTCATTTCAGTTGCCTTCATTTCAATCACTTATGTGGTTGTTGGCTCAAACCACAAGTGGCTTGCCATATCTGCAACCGTGATCGGCAGCACAATAATGCTTACAACGATCGGCGCCATGTGCTACTGTGTCATTCAACACAGAATGGAAGAGTCAAAAATGAGAAGTATTAATCGAGGTGAGAGCCGATCTCGCTCTTATTCCATGTCTATGGTGGCATCAGAAACAGAGTTGTTGAATAACGAATACAAAAGGATGTATGCACTTTAAGGTGATTGATATAGAGATAGAAGGAAAGCCATGTATCTATTACCGAGTAATGGTTTATCGTAGGTCGGAATCACTCATTTCTGCCAATCGTACGACCAAGCCATATGGTGTCGGTATTCAACACCTATCAAACCGAAGACATGTAACTGGTAACCTATATTATTCGACCGTATAGAACACCAGTAAGGTCGGCGTACGATCTTTTTGCATCATGCACAAAGAGGAAGCATAACAATGAGGAAAATAAATATTAGAAGTTAAATGCAGCATATGATAGCAAGATAATAGAGTATGGCAGCAGATCAGTTGTTATACATATATGTATATCTACCAATCCCAGATGATGATGGTGCTGAGGCCGCCTGTTTATGTATTCGGCACGAGTACTAGAGGTTGTATCGGGCACTGCCCGTGATCGATACCGTCAAGTACTGGTTTTTGTAGATATTCCATTGAATCTTCATATCACACACTGGGTTTATATATGCCCCTAAATATTATCTCTGCTCTCAATTTTCTTGTACATCCTATCATAAGGAAATTTGAAAGCCTCAATATCACTTCACTTTTTTCTTATACACTCTCTCAATAAGGTTTTGCATCTCATTGTCTCACTTTAGATGGTTTCCATCGAAAAAATTCATTTATGATTTATTTTGTTTTATTTGATAATCATTTCATTTTTTATTTTAATTTTTTGAAAATAGGTTTGTTTCACCATTAATTTTAGTTTTTGCTTTTAAAATTTTAAAATTTTAAAAATATTAAATGAATCGTAAAAACTAAAAAGTAGCTTTTAGAAACAAGTTTTTGTTTTTTGTTTTTAAAAAGCATGAAAAGATCAATATAAATAGTAAAAACTAAAAAAAATCAAAATGAAATTTGATGTTTAAAAATAAAAAATAGTTATCATATTTCTTGGTTTTTAGTTTTTAAAAATATAAAACTAAAATCAGTTATCAAATATAAATGGTTTTATTTTTTAAAATCAAAAATTAAAAATGAAAAATTAAAAATAAAAAATAAAAAACGAAAATAATTATTAAACAGATAATCCCAATTCTTTTAGGCTTCTATTCAAGAAAAGTTGTGTTATGTCCAAATTGGGAGTGATTTTAAAATAAAATTAATTAAATCATTTGTCAAGTTTTACAATTAAATATTCATTTAGCATTCAAAATCGACCTAAAGTTTGATTTCTTTTAAAAGCGATTCTCATTCTTTAAAAATTTGTTAAAATATTTTATTGAAATATGTTTGATTCAATCACATGTAAAATTATTACAATTAATATTATTATTATATATTGAAATTCATTTATTTGCGAACTTTTTTATTTTGAAAATTAATTGTCGGAACATATTTTCATCAATATTATGTTATTTTAATTTCAAAGTCAATTTTCATACAACAAAAAAACCTCAGAAATTGTTTTGGAGAAGCTGTAGAAGACTTACTTTAAACCGAAAGAGAATTTCTTGAAAGCTATTATTACTCTTTAAAATTTTAATTTAATATAATTTCACTTATTATTTTCGAATCTCTCTAACAAATTGTTTAAAAAAATCTAGAAATTTCTTATATGACTTCTATAGTTTGTTATAATCTGACCATACAGGTGGGGCAGAGAAATCCAACAATGATTTTTAGATTAATGTTTATAATGTAAAAATGAGCATAACTCAACCACGATAATTAACTTGTAAACTTCTTTCATACGTTACATTTGTTGTACTAAAAAAAAGTTAGATTTCGGGCTAAACCAATGGCTAAATCGGACACCTCAAAACTAAGCTTATAAAAAATAATGATATCGATAATTATATTTATTTTGTACTTTTTAAACTACATTTTGAAAATCTTAAACAAACTTGTGGAAAAAGAATTGCAACTTTTTATAGCTAAAAGAAATTCAGCTACATTTTAGCCAACCAAGGAAATAGGTGGGGGCTCATTTTCTATCCATAAGGTATTTTATTTGATGAGAAGATTAGGCAGAGTGAAACAACCTCTTTGGTTATAAGTGTAAATTGAGGATGCTAAAGCTGCTTCTAAAGTTTCAAGCCTGAATGGATAGCAACCACTCCTCCGACAAGGTTTTCGTACTCGACCTTTTGGAAGCCTGCTTCGGCGATCATGGAAGCAAATTTTTCCTGCATTCCACCATTCAATATCAATGAAGAATACGGTTGTGAAAACCAGGCAAAATATCATATGAACAAACTAATTCTATCCTGCTCGATTTTATTTAGTAATCGGAGTGTTGGAGCTCGACCCCATTGAAGAGAGGTTCATAGCAGCATATATTCAATATCTTACTTTCCATCCATGGAAGAGGAAAGGAGAAAAGAAAGACATTGCTGATCACAACATTGTTTTTTTTTATCTATTTATGTAAGAACCCTACATTTTGTTTTTGGAGTTCAACAATGGGGATTCGTACCGGTCATGCACATACACATATGATGCTAAGCTATGAACTTCCCAATTTTCTTTATATATTCATGATTGTCCGGATTAGCTTACGTGCACCTCAATTAGTCTCGTCTTGACCCAACGGAATTCCTAATTAAACTATACTCCAATATTTCTCAAGTCTCATGAATCTCATCTGCTAAGAAGAGCGTTGTTCAGTAACTGGGTGGACAAAACTTCAAAGAAAAAGCTAAAATCTAATGCCTAAATGGAAGCTGTTGCTTAGGGTTTAAGGCCAAAGAGAAATAATCAGATCTTTTAAGACAAAGAAAATCCTCGACCTATTGATTCATAGTATACATTGATGTCATTGCGCTACTGACTGCTTTTGTTGGCTAATGGTGTTGCCTTCTTTGTGATGGTAATACTTATGTACTTACACTTCGAATATGCTTCAATTAAAAGTATGCGGCAAGAAAAAAGAGAGGAAAGGACTGTAACCTGTGAGGGAAATCGACGGATGCTTTCGACCAAGTATTGGTAAGATTCTCGATCACCTACAACTAGCTCTCCAACGGCTGGAATTACAGAAAACGAATAATAGTCATACCTGCACCAGAAGATGGCAAAGTTCAAGTTAAAACTTTTTTCAATATGAGTATCAAGTTAAGTTGAATTTTAACCGACTCATGATAATATCTAGAGTGCATCCTAGGTTAGAAGTAGAACATATGAAGAAAAAAAATAAGCGTATCAATTCGAGTCAAATAATTCAGCCTACCAAGGGCTTGATTAAGAAGACCATGTATACTCTATATCACAAATACATGGTTTTCTAACATGTAAACTTTTTTCTTTAGAATTCAAGGACAAAGGAGAACACCTTATAGAAAGGGATCCTATTCCCTAGGGACGGGCATGAGTACCTCGAGTATAGTGGAGCAAAGCTTCAATTTCTTGGTTTCAAAAAAAAAAATCCTATTCACATAAGGTTCAATTTCTTGGTTCATCGCATAGTTGGAGTTTGTAGACCACTATTAATTAAATTTTCTCCAAGTAAAAGTGTGGAAGTTACATACAATTGTTTAAATACAGGAGCTTCAACATGGCTTAGCTCAAGGCACAGAAATCTTCCTCCTCGTCTTAAAACCCTGTACAAAAACACATGTAGTAAATAAAAACAATTAGAACTCTGTAAACAAACACTTTCGACCATCAATGAAAATATTTCCATTTCCTGTATAAAAAAGACGTGCTCCGACATGCGAAGCACTAAATGACCTCATGAATTGAAGTCATGGCCCCATAAAAGTTATCTGTCAATAGGAAATCAGTTGCAACTTTCCTCATCTCATGTAAACCCTCAAATGACTCACCAAGACAAACTCTAGAAGGAGGAAATGCAATTTCAACATGGAGACAATTGTATACACACAAGTACAACCCTTCACTACAACAGAATTTACCTTATTCAACCATCGAGGATTGCCTTGGTGATCAAGACGATCTCCTTAAGGAACCAAGAGGTTATGAGTTCAATCTATGGTGATCACCTACCTACTATCTGAGAATTAATTTAATGACAACTAAATGTAGTAAGGTTAAACTTAGACAATTGTCCCAAAACAATAGTCAAGGTGTAAAAAAAAATCGGCCTTATTCGACATAAATAATTCATTTTCACATAAGATCGAATATAAGTAGAACATAATTTCTTGAGAAAATAAAGTTTACCTATAGGCTTCATCTAAAACCTTTTCAATGTGAGTAACATTCCTAATTCCAAATGCAATTGTGTAACCATCCATTGAATTATCTTGAAAACTTAAAGCTTCTGCATCTCCTTCCACCCATATAAGAGAGTTTTCTTCTCCCAGACCTACGCAAACATTGCGATACTATTTTCATGAAAACAAATTTCATATAGAAAATGAAAATGTAGACAGTTCCATGCCTTATTTGTATATTTACCTCTCTCAGTTGCTCGCTTTTTACCAACGTCTAACATATGTGAGTTTATGTCACAAACATGTATCTCAGTTTGATCCTGAAAATCATCTTCCCGGACTTCTTGCATTGCTCTACGTTTGACATCGTTAATCCTTTCTAGGATCCTGAAAGCAACATCACCTGCAGTAAGTGAGAAATTAATATAACATCTTATAATGATAGCATCTTTTAATCACATTACTCATTAGAGACATAGGTTCATGGAATGAGAGTAAATATTGTTCTAATATTCAGGTTACTTCACCACTACCCTCTTTTTTCGTTCTCTCCTTTATGTCCTCTTAATCCCCCTTCATCCATTCTCCAACTTCTAAACCTACGCCCTTCTTCTTTCCCTCTTTTCAAATTATGCCAAATCCCTCTTCCCATCGTAGTTTATTTTTCTGGATAAGAAACAATTTCATTGATATATAAAATTAGAAAGGGGTTCGAAAAGATTACAAAAGGTCTCTCCAATTCACAAGGAGGTGGTGTAACTATACTTGTAAAAAAAAACTACGAGGATCTTTTTCTTGAAAAAATCTTTCCATAGAGATTTCACGTTGCATTTTGTTAAAATTAATTGATAAATGAGCCGAATTTGAAAAGAATATAAAATTGCAACATGTTCTATGCAAGAAATGAGAAAGAGGGAACTTAAATTGGAATTAGAAAAGAGGAAAAGAAGAGTAGTTAAGAGGCCATTGAAGAAGAGAGGGGAAATGGGAAACGTTAAGCCATCGATTGAAGCAAACGAGAGAGAGAGGAAAGAGAGGGAAATAGAAGCTGGAAGTGATGGAGTTAGTATAAACGTTTTTTGTCCACCTACATTTTTTGATGACCAGGAGTCGGAGCTTTGCTTCTCTAATTGCTAATACCAAGGGCACCACGGGCCTACCCCTAGGATGCAGCACCGGGATACATCAGAGAAGTGGAGACACAATTGGAAGGTGTCTACCAAATGAAAGCGGATTTCAAACCTGGAACCTCGAAGGGAGCATACCTTCAAAACCCAAGCCTTCGACCAACTACGCCACCTCTCAGGGACTGTCTACCTACATTTTAGTAGGAGTATTTTTAAAATTTTAAGAAGTTGAGTTTAAATACAAGGTTGTTATTAAATGAAGTACAAAGTTAGAGGTAGCTAAAACCAAAGAAAGGGGAAAAGGAAGAATTAGCCAATAACCTAGATTAGGATTGTACAATGATACAAATCCATGCCCTCTAAGCCATTTACTTTATTTAAGCAAGTAATTGAACTAATACTTCATCTGAATTTTGAAATTTGAAATTTTCCAAACCAACACAAACTAACAGGCTCTAAAACAAAAGGCAGAATCTTTGCAAACAACATTGGTAAAAACAAAATGTCTCTTTTTTTTTTAAGTTAAGAGGATACTAACGGTTCCAAATTATGAAAATCACTAGAATTGATATCACAACATAAAATATAATACCCAAAATATACAGTTTACATACCTGTACCACCAGCCACATCAAGATGCTTCATTCCACGAAAAGGATTTAGCTCGGAAACGAGTCTAGAACATTCGACAGAAACATTAAGAGAAGGAAATATGATTAGCACAAGTGAGGGAATGAAATTCCAGTACACAAAGTCAAACCTGTCTTTCCACAATCTATGCAATCCGGCGCTCATCAAATCATTCATCAGATCATAGTTTGAAGCAACATTGCTGAAGACGTTACCAACCAGTCGGCTTTTTTCCTCTTCAGCCACTTCCTTGAATCCTACAAAAAGTACCCATACATAATTTTCTGATTAAAAACCAACCCCCTCTATCATGTTCTAGGGGTGTTGAATAAGGGGAGTGTTTTGGCCATCGAGAATGTTTTCTAAAAATCACATTGTTCCTTCTTCTCCTAACCGCTATTTATTCTCTCTCCAACAACCACTATTTTTCACTCTCATCATATTTATTATTTATATTTTTCATAATCATTAAATATATCCCAATCACATAAAATCATTCTCTTGTCCCCATAATCATTACCTTCACCCCAAACACAAATAATCATTCCTCCCACTCCTTATTCTCCTCCTCATTACCATTCCTCTTGCCCTAAACACTTGGAGTGTTCATCGGTCGGTCGGTGTCGGTTTTTGGTGAAAATTGACACCGAACTGATCTAATCGGTTTCTTAAAAAATGAAACCGAGACTGATTGATCGGTTAAGTTGAAATCCGTTAATTTATATTATTTATTTTTCTTTTTTATATTAAAATAATATATTGCTCATACAATTTTGTGATGAAATTTTGAAAACTAATTTAGAAAAAAGAGCATATAGAATAATTTTTAAAAATATATTTAAATTTAAGTTAATTTCCAATAATTTAAAAAGAAATATATTTAAGGGAATTTGCGCTGTATAGCAATTTTCTACCCTGCATTAGAATTATAGCAACTTTTTAAAAATATTGCAAATATAGCAACTTTTTTTTGATAGATTCTATCAA
>JBBMEF010069020.1:0-59400 GCA_037832685.1 Sicyos baderoa | reverse complement strand
TAAGGACAAGGAAGACACTCACTATTCTCTTTTTGACTCTATATCTCATCTTGCATTAGTTTGGAGCAAGAATTCCTCCCCTTTTTGTAATTATAATCTTAGCTACCTTTTTGCAAACTGGCAATATTTTTTGTAACAGACTATTATACTCTTTCATACTATCAATGAAAAGTATCGTTTCCTATCAAAAAAAAAATTTCATGATGAGATTTCTTTTGTAATTGAACCTTATTTACTTCCTATTGTAATTTCATAATCATTAATGAAGTTGTTTCTTATCCTAATAAAGAATTTTCATGTTCATTCTTGTTTGAATTATTTTTCATAGTTAGTAAAAAAAAAACTAAAATATTTTCGATTTGATCTTTTAATAGTATATCATAAAAAATAATAAAAAATATTTTTTTCTTGACATATCTGTGTCCTGCATTCTTAAATAATGGCGTGCCTCCATGTCTGTGTCGTGTCCGTGCTTCTTAGCTTACTGTCTTTCAGTTCATCTACCGACAACGTCGACTTTTTCAGTTTCTTCGTACATCTTTTCCTTTTTGACACAACATCAGGTATTTTTTCCTCTTCAACGGCCACCTTTTGGCAACATCGACTCCTTATTCTGGCAACTTTTCTTCTATGCTTATTATCTTTTGACATGGATACACAAGCTTCTTTTGTGTAGAGACTTGCATCTATCGGTTTAATCCTTTATTTTTGTTGTTTGATCAGCCTATGTCTCTTCTCCTTTCTTCTTTGTTACTGCTTGTTTCAATAGGTTCTTTGTAATCCTTTAGACTTTAATGGATTTTCTTTATGCTTGTTGGATTTTTTAATCTTATTGTCCTTTTTGAAGCTTGGAATATATCGTTAGGTATGTTATCTAGTCTTTGTTCTGGTATACAGGTCCATAAAATTTCTCAAGTTGGCATAAATACAGATATAATTTTCAATTGTCAAATGGGTCGTGGGCGGACTACAACAGGAATGGTGATTGCAACTTTGGTCTACTTAAATCGAGTTGGAGCTTCTGGTAGTACTATTACTCTTTGTACTCAAATTAACGAAAAGAGTATTAATCTTGCAGTTTATTTATTTTTTGATAATATCTCTTAGATATTTTATGATTTAATGCTTCAAAATCATCCGAGTACAGCTTCCATTTTCCATTATTATAAACAGAATTTCAAAGAATCATTTCCAATGTTCTAAGTATTTTCTGAGGTACTGAATTAGCAAGTTTGAAGGCCTCCTCTTGGTGCATATTTTTTAATCTTTTGCTGGTTTCTCTTTACAGAATATTTATTTTAATTGGTATACTTCTTTTGTTCGTTATGGCTTACCTTTTTTTTTAAAAAATAAGAAACAACATTTTTCATTGAGTGATAAAAAGGCTATTGCTGAAACAATCTCCACTAGGGTGCAAAAAAGAGCAACTAAAGCGAAACGAAAAAACAATAATAAGCTTCCTTAAAAAAAATGTAAAAGTCTAACAACGATGAAAATACAATGGAGGAGAAAAAAAAAGATGAAATTCTTTTAGTATAAGTTCAAAAAAATATGTTAAAGTCTAACCGAATAAATACAAGGTATATTCACTCTCATTAATATTTTCTACCCTGAACAAAATCTTAAAGATATACCTACAAAAATAAAAAAGATGAATTTCTTTTAGTATAAGTTATAACATTCTGGAAAGAAAAGTGCTTCTAGGACCCCAAAAAAATCCTATCCGAAGTTGAAAGACATTCTCCTTCAAAATTGACGAAATTTAGGTTTCTGGTTGGAGATTTAGGTTTCTGATATGAAATAACTTGTATGGCCAGAACTGTTTCCTGCAGGGAGTGGACATTAAATTATACTTCTATAGGTTTTATTTGTTTAGATTTAAGCTACTTTTCTTTTAGTTTGGCTCCATGTGCTAAACTCTTATTCTGTATGCCCTTCTATTGTTTCATTATTTGTCAATGGAAGTACTGGTTTTTTAGCAGGAAAAAAATGATTACAAACGGTGCTTGAAGAAACGTTAAAAAATTTTGGTCCCCTAAAGTGCTTAGAATTTTAGCTGGATTATGTAAGCATGATGTTATATCTTAATCTTGTTACCAAATCTAACTAGGTATCTCAAGGACAAATTCAATTGGAAAAGTTTCTGACTGCA
The DNA here is from genome assembly GCA_037832685.1 of Sicyos baderoa. Taxonomy (NCBI): domain Eukaryota; kingdom Viridiplantae; phylum Streptophyta; class Magnoliopsida; order Cucurbitales; family Cucurbitaceae; genus Sicyos; species Sicyos baderoa. The sequence continues at coordinate 57,248 of JBBMEF010069020.1, read as the reverse complement.
CTACTAATATTGATGACAATTTGCCCAACTCAGACGAAGCAATTCGTAGAGGAGAGTATGTAGTTATTAGAAGCTTGACTCGGGTGCTGGAGGTACTTGATATAGTCTCTTTCCACCTTTTGCTAAATTTTTTAGCTTAGTGCGTTTTCATATCATAACAAGGACAATTTCCATAGGGTGGTGCTGAAGGCAAACGACAAGTGGATGAAGTCATAGATAAATGTTCCTCCATGCAGGTAATCTTTGAAATTAATGGATTCAGCTATATCTTGCAAATTTAAGTCAAAGCTTGTGTATTTTTTTTAGCTGCTATTCTACTTGCTGAATGTAGAGTCCTACTTCCTTGCTGCGTTCTGGTGTATTTTTCAATTTTCATTATGAAGTTCACGATAATAGAATGTGTCAGTGTATATTGAACTGCAGAATTTGCGAGAAGCAATTGCCACTTATCGCAACAGTATTTTACGGCAAGATGATGAGATGAAGAGAGAAGCATCATTGTCATTTTTTGTGGAGTACTTGGAAAGATACTACTTTCTCATATGCTTCGCTGTTTATATCAATTCAGAGAGTTCAGCTTTACGTTCTACTTCATCTGGTCAGTGCAGTTTTGCTGAATGGATGAAAGAAAGGCCTGAATTGTATAGCATCATACGCAGGTAAAACAAATTGCATTAATTAGGTAAATCCTTCTGTTCTGGCTTCATCTTCTTGGGGTTTGCCCAAGTTACATTTGTCACTATTTCTGATTCAAATTTTAGTTTAAATGCTATATTATTAAGTGGCTAAAGTGATGATGGACAAGAATCCTGGCATTGCCTTGGAGAAGCTGTGGTAAAATTTGTTGGGGAACATTTTTTCTGGTAACCAGTTTGAAAGACGATCTCTGTGTCCAACCACTTCATTGCATCTAGTATAACGATCCACATTTACTTGATTTTTCTTGTTTATGCTAAGTGAGGATTAGATGTTAGGTTCGGCAGTTCGCTTTCTGGAATCTACCTTCACTTGATCTGCATTCAAATATCAATTTGTATATATTAGTTCTTAATGCATCAATTGTAGTTTGGATTGAAATCAGTTGTATGCATGGGAATCTTGAACACATTTTTTAATGCAATTGAGATACTTGGGCATTGACAAATGCTATCACGAAGATTGTTGACGCCGCTAATTTTGTTTATTGGAACTCACAAAAAATTCTTGAACACGCCTCGGAAATTGTAGTTTTCTGGAACATACTATCTCTAACTTTATTGCCACGTTATTGTGTGTGTTTGAAGGTTGCTTAGAAGAGATCCTATGGGTGCACTTGGCTATATGAAGATTGCTGAATCTGCGGATGGTCGTCCGTCTGAGATGGGTGTAGTTGCTGCCTTGAGAAATGGGGAGGTTCTTGGAAGTCTAACTGTCTTGAAAAGTGACCACTGTCCCGGTTGTCAAAACCAAAGTCTACCCGAGAGGGTAGAAGGTGCACCCAATTTTAGAGAAGTCCCTGGATTTCCAGTTTATGGAGTGGCAAATCCCACCATTGATGGAATTCGATCTGTTGTTAGAAGAATTGGAAGTTCTGAAGGTGGTCGTCCAATTTTTTGGCACAATATGAGGGAAGAACCTGTTATTTATATCAATGGAAAACCATTTGTACTCCGTGAAGTGGAAAGACCGTACAAGAACATGTTGGAGTACACGGTACACCTTACTTTCAAAATTTTATTGTTAATAAGAGCACATCATAAAAACATGGTTGATGTCACCTTCGGTCAATAGTATCCATACACCAAGAAGGGATCCACGCATAACTCTCCCTGCATTTTATTTTAACAATTCATATGACGCAATATGTTTTACTTTCATCAATCATTCACCAAGAAAAACGCTAAAAAAACAAAAAGGTTCTTACTATCAAGCTATTGTTTTTTCCATTTCATCATCCTTTGGGAAGTCACAATCATGAACTTTCTTTTCAGGGAATTGATCGAGAGAGAGTGGAGAGAATGGAGGCACGCCTAAAAGAAGACATTCTTAGGGAAGCTGAACGCTATGGAGGTGCAATAATGGTCATTCACGAATCAGACAATGGGCAAATATATGACACTTGGGAATATGTGAGCTCTGAGTCTGTCCAGACCCCATTTGAAGTTTTCAAAAGACTTGAGTTTGATGGCTTTCCTATTAAGTATGCACGTGTACCAATTACTGATGGTAAAGCTCCTAAAAGTTCGGTCTTTGACACATTGGCCTTGAATATCGTTTCTGCTTCGAAGGATACTGCTTTTGTGTTCAATTGCCAGGTTGAAGTTTCCACTCTACCCACTTTACCTACCTGTCAACTTGTGGATCAAAGAATCATGATCTGCTTTTATTTCTAATCTGTTTGACTTTTTATATTTAATCTTTGTTTTATATTGTTAGATGGGTATAGGAAGAACGACCACTGGAACTGTAATTGCCTGCCTATTAAAACTTCGGATGGATTATGGAAGACCTATTAAAATTCTGCTAAATAATCAAACCCATGAAGAAGTGGATGGTGCTACCTCGAGTGATGAAGATACTGAAAGTAATGCTGCATTGGCACCCTCCACATGTACAGAAGTGAAACAGAAGAACCAGAGCCGTGTGTTTGGTATAAATGACATCTTATTGTTGTGGAAAATTACGAGACTATTTGATAATGGCGTGGAATGCAGAGAAGCATTAGATGCTATAATTGACCGATGCTCTACACTGCAGAACATTCGTCAAGCTGTTCTGCAGTACAGGAAGGTATTTAATCAACAACATGTGGAGCCAAGGGTGAGGAGGGTAGCCTTGAACCGTGGAGCTGAGTATTTGGAGGGTTATTTCCGTTTGATTGCGTTTGCTGCATATCTTGGGAGTGAAGCATTTGATGGTATCTGTGGACAAGGAGAATGTAGGGGGATGACATTTAAGAATTGGTTGCATCAGAGACCAGAAGTCCAAGCTATGAAATGGAGCATAAGATTAAGGCCTGGGAGATTTTTTACTGTTCCTGTAAGTCCAATCTCTCTTTCTCTGCACTTATATTTGTTAATGTCAGAAACGAAGTGCATATACGGAGTAATGTAGAATTTGGAAATTCAGGTGGCACTGAGAGCTCAGCATGAATCTCAACATGGAGATGCTGTTATGGAGGCTGTTGTTAAGGCTCGTTGTGGCTCTGTTCTGGGCAAAGGCTCCATTCTTAAAATGTATCTCTTTCCTGGTCAGAGAACTTCCAGCTATATACAAATTCATGGTGCACCCCATGTGTTCAAGGTATATTGTACTTTTTCTGATTTTCTTTTCTATATTGATATCATGACGTATTTTAAAGAGGTTCTAAGTGGTAATCTTAGCATGGGATGAACATATATGGACACGACACACGAAGACATGCAAATTTTGGAAAATATAGATTATGGAACATAGATCGCTGAGGACACACTATTATTATTATTTTTTTTAACTATATAATATTAAGAGATCAAACCCAAAATACTTTATTTTTTTGGTTGACTATGAAAATAATGAAAATGAATAAAAATATAAATGAAAATTTAATTAGCCTTAATTTAAGCTACATAGTTATATGGGCCCATTTAAATCTAATAAAGAACAAAAGTTCAATATCTTACTAAAAAAAAAAAAGTTCAATATCTTACAAATGCTTACCAAATGTCAACCACTTGATATGCGCATGAAGTGTCCGTGGATGTTTGTGACGTGTCCAAAATTAAAAAGTAATAATAATAATAAAGGTGATACAGAATTTGGTGTGTCAGACTCGTGTCTGAAATATCCTAGTCCAATAGGATACTTTGTCAAGGGTTCCTTTATGTGGGAGTAAGGCATTAGTTTCATATTGCTTTATGTTTCTCTTGAGTCTACCTTCTGGTAGCCCTGTTCTTATATAAAAATTCTCTGCTGGTCTCAAGGTTGATGGATACCCGGTTTATAGTATGGGAACCCCAACGATTACTGGAGCACGAGAGATGCTAGTATATTTACGAGCTAAGCTCGAACACAATGCATCTGCTACTCTGAATGTGACAATAATGGATCTGAGAGAAGAAGCAGTTGTTTACATCAATGACACCCCATTTGTCCTCAGGGAGCTAAATAAACCCTTTGATACTCTCAAGCATGCTGGAATCACCGGTTCAGTGGTTTGTAACTGCATACATTCTTTTTGTTTATAAATAAATAATCAATCAAAATATCCCAAATTCAATGTTATCAAATGTAGGTAGAACACATGGAAGCTCGACTAAAAGAAGACATATTATCAGAAATCAAACAATCTGGTGGTCGTATGCTTTTACATCGTGAGGAATATAATCCGTCACTGAATCAATCCAATGTTATAGGATATTGGGAAAATATCTTTGCTGATGATGTGAAGACTCCTGCTGAAGTTTATGCACATCTGAAAGATGAGGCACATGATGTTACTTATAAGAGGGTACCATTAACCAGAGAAAGGGATGCATTAGCTTCTGATGTTGATGCAATCCAGTTCTGTAAAGATAAGTAAGTACATCCCTCCGAAACTCCCGTGGCTCTCGATATTAACATATTTGTGTGGTTAAAAAATAGTATTTATGGGTGGCGTTTCTTCAGAGTTATCTTCTTGTTTATGTTTTTGTTTCTAGGCTAACTTTGTACCTTTAGGTCTGTGTTTTGGGGTTTTTACTTTGTCTCCTCCTTTAGGTGCTCAGGGTCTTCTTTTAATTTCCTTACAATTTACTCTCTAAAATTTGTTATGTAATAATTTAATTATTGTACTTCAACAGATTTTCTTACAAACATAGATCATAAGTTTTTTGGGGACCAAATGTGTTTTTAAACTAGAAAAACTAAGCAATACATAATAAAATATGATTTTAATGGCTTTTTTCTTGGTAGGGATTAAATTTTTATATATGACCAACTTTCTATATACTAACGTTCAATGACTAAATTGTTACCTTCTGTTTCATAAAGCTTAGGGACCCAATTTACTTTTTAAGCCTTACCGGTGAAAGGTTGATTCCATTGATTGTTGTTGGTTTCCTAGTGTAGAATTGTTGTTTATCTCTTTTTTTTTTGTTAGTATCTTTATATTTGTTGTATTATTATTGGTGGAAGATTATTCCTTTATTTGTAAATGGTTTCAAAAACTAGCTTTCATTTCTCCTCAGCCTTAATATTTTTCAATTCATTGTACAAAATTCAAATTCTTGAAATAATTTTTTCTCTAGTTCTGCAGGATGCTACCTCTTTGTATCACACACAGGATTTGGAGGCGTGGCATATGCGATGGCGATACTATGTATAAGACTTGGTGCCGATGCAGATTTTGCTTCGAAGATTCCACAAACCATAACTAATGCAGATTTATATTCTACATGTGAAGACAGTTTGCTTTCTCAGGCATCTGAAGAAGCAGCATTCAGAATGGGTGATTATCGTGACATCCTAAGCCTTACTCGAGTTCTCATGTATGGTCCTAAGAGTAAAGCAGATGTCGACATCGTCATCGAAAGGTATGCCAAACATTATTTATGATTCTAACATGAGATACAAGACTTTTATGTGTGGGGAAATAATATAGAGGCTGGCCACCCTTGCTTTACCGAAGCGATGATGACCTCCTTAATTGTTCCGTGTCTTCTATAACTCCTACTATGTACAGTATCGACTTTTGACTGAATAGGTCATTTGTTCGAATCTCTCACTCCATATGTATACGTGCTTGAAACTGCTGTTGAGAGAAGCTGAGTTTGTCATTTGCGTTTGAAGGTGTGCTGGAGCAGGGCATTTACGAGACGACATTCTCTATTACTGCAAGGAACTTAAAAAGTTTCCTGTCGACGACGACGAACATCGAGCTTACCTTATGGATATGGGTATTAAGGCTCTAAGGTTAGCGCGCCATTAAATGATTTCCACACCACTTGCTTTGTCTATCAATTGAGTTATGTAATTTCAACCTTTGTATCTGCAGGCGATATTTTTTCCTCATCACTTTCAGATCCTACCTCTACTGTACAAAGGCAGAGAAAATGAAATTCACACCATGGATGAAGGAAAGACCCGAATTGGGTCATTTGTGTAATAATCTCCGAATCGACAAGTAGGTAGAGAAACGAGCTTACACATACCCAATCGATCGATACCCGTACATCTTTTAAATGTCTTGTGCTTGTATGTAATAGGCCAGTGTGTAGACTACTGCAATAGGGGCCAGTTTTCATGTAAAAGTGTGAATAGAGAGATTTCCCACATGTAAGTGGGGGTTTGTACGACAGATTTAAGATTTTCTTGTTCAGCCAATATGACAAAATAATAGTGTTACCAAGGAGGCAATTCGACTGGTCTTTGGTAAAGCCTAATACTCATAAAAATTGCTGTATTCAATTGCAATGATAAATCATAAACTAATGAAACCCTTTTATTTTTTTAGAATTTTTAGTTTATTTCAATTTTTGTAATCACCTTTAGGATAGGTTCGGGGTATCAATTGAGTTATTATAAACATAAATATTTGAGATGTAGGTTACCCCATTATATTATAGATTGTAAAGGTGTTTGAAGTGCAGGTTTTTATAGGAGTTATGATAAACAATATTTATAGTTCCGGTGATTATAACATGAACAAGAAAATGATTAATTGATTAGAATAACTCAAATCTCCATTTGCATAAATGATCCCTTAAACACAGCCTTGAGAGTTTTTTCCTTGTTCTCTTATAATTTCAATAAATTGTATCTTTTCAAAAAAAAAAAAAAAAAAAATGCCGGTATGGACTTAGATTGAGTGGCAGTAAACAGGCTGATGTGGTGGAATTTGCAACATTGAAAGATCTCTACTAGAGATACTTCAAGCTGGTTGTAATAAACTAAAACATTGATCTCCTCATCACATTCATTTTCTTGTATAATATTATGCACACTAGCTAATCAATCAAGACGTGAAGTAACACTAAATGTAAATGTTGTAGATGAAGATGACACTATAGCCATGTGCTTGGGTTGAACAATAATAAATACAATGTTGCTTTTGGGAAGAACTTGAGCAACAAAATAATTACATTATTGCAGTATAAATCTAAATAATTTTACATTAAATGAATGTGAGATGAAGAATTCATTAGCAGATGGTTGAACCAGCTTTATGAACTTCTGCTTGAATACACATAAGGTTCACCTTTATCTCATCACAAAGCCTACCCTCAAGAAGCCGAACGGGCAAGAAAAGTTTTGGCTTTACATCGACCGTATACGATAGAGTTGTATGTAATTCTTCATCTTTATCAAACTGCATCAACATGTACAATCCACAAGTATGAGACTAAAAAGAGTAACAATTTTTATTTTCAAGTTCAAATTATTATTATTATTTTTGTTTTGAAGATCAAATAACAGATTATGGGAAACAACCCTGAAACATAACTAAAGATCACAGATTACAGTAAGCATAGCAATCAAATCACCAAGAAAATAAACACATCCATGGTGATCGTTGTGGTCGGAATTTCTTCTTTAAACAAAGCTTTTTTCTTGTAATTGGGAATTGAAAGAATCGAACCCGAGACTATTGATCGAAGATACAAGCAGTTATTGTTAGGCTAAATCCATTTAAACAAATAAAGTTTGTAACTCAGTGTGGTTGAAATTTAAGCCTATTCTTACTTAAATTTTCTACCATGTGTTCCATTTCACCTTTCCTATAATGTATTCATCTTTCTTTAGGAAAGTATATGAATGCTAACCAACTTTCAAAAACAAAAACAAGTTTTTAGAAGCTACTGTATTTTGTTTCCAAATTTTGGTATGGTTTCTACAAATATAGATAAGATGTAGATATCCAAGTAAGAAAAAACATATGATAAAGTAGTTGTTGTAGGCTTAAATTTCAAAAACCAAAAATAAAAAACCAAATGGTTATCAAACTCGGCCTTAAGGTCTATTACATTGCGGGAGGTTTTAACAATAAGACAGGAAACACGAGTTTCCAAAATTGAAGAAAATGTGGGAAAACATCAGGCTAGAAGTTAAATTTAGCGGTGAAAGAATAAGTATACATGATCTTACTACTTTATTTAATTATTGGAATATTTTTTTTGTAAGATGTATTGATAGACTATTCGTATACATTTTGTATACTTCAATCATCAATGATAGTTATGTATACATGAACATCAATTAGCAACTAGTTCAAAAAAAGGTTATGAAATTAAGGGTTTGTGGTATTAAATTATTAATTATAAATAAAAGATTGAGAGAAAAAAAAGTTATGGATTTAATGGCTTGTGGTATTAATTGTAAATAAAAGGACCGTGAGAAAATTGGATCTAATAGAAAAAATGTAAATGCAAACCTGCTGAATTGACCATTCTCCATCAAAGAGTTCAAAGTCACCTTCAATCATATTGAATTTGATAACTCGCTTTATACCCAAAGGAAGTCTTTCAAGATCGTTCTCATAACAATCAATGGTTCCTTTAGCATTAAATTTCAAACCAAAGGCCAAGTTTTGCTGTCCAACCTATTCAAAGAATGTCAAACCATGTTAACACATGAACAAAACAAAAGAGCATATGAAGATGTGGTTTCTTTTATAATACTTCTCACTTCAAATAGCATAACATAAACAGCTTTAAATTCAGGAAAACAGTGTTTTAGTACATAGAAAAAGAATTTGCAACAATGGCTAACAAGAAAAGTGTAGGGGCAAACCAGAAGAAAACAAAAGATTAGTTGTAGGTAAACGATTAGTAGTAGATGAAAAAGTATCATAGTTTAGAAATGCAGCAGGAAGAGGATTGAAGCCATTAATGGAGGTAGAGAGAAAATATATAAAATGTATTATTGAGAAAGAAGAAAGGGTGGAGACTACATTGTGCCACACACCCATTACAACCTAATGGGCCAAATGAGCCTTTATACACTAAAACTGACAATAACATAACTAACATTAATATTATTAATGTAATACTAAATTATATTAATCTAATTATTGTATTAACTATTAATACTCTAACAAAAGGAGCTCACTAGTTCAAAAAGCTTTATGAGATCATATTGGTGATAGGAATATCCAATGTGTCCGGCAAAGATAGATTGGGGAGTTTCGAAAATCCGACCATGTGTAAAGACCATTGGTGATAGGAATATCCACTAGTTCAAAAAGCTTTATGAGATCATTGAATGCTTTCATATCTCTACGGTCTTCTGTTGATCCAAGGGATAATCGGTTGAACATTGAAGATAGGCAGAAGGATTGGAAATCAGATCATCTGAGTACTATAAGAATAGATAGAGATGTTTCTTGCACAGAATCATTAATATCTGTTATGCAAAAACCAGATCTATATAATTCTAATCCAACATCAATACCCATAGAGATGAAATCAAACCAAATTAGTAAAGAAGGAGGAGAAGAAAACTAACACACCGATGTAAAGTGGTTCGGACTAGCCTACTCCACTATTCAGAATGCGAGTCGATCAATCTAGATCGAGCTCACTCATAATTGCCATGGAAGAAGATGAAGCTTCAAATGGGCATAAATGGTGGCTAGGTTTCTCTCAACCCTAAACACACCCAATAAGGAGCTTTATATACTAGCTCATTTTACACACCCACAATTATCCCGAGGTTCAACTAAACTCACCATAAGGGTTAATATTACAATTTGATGTGTAATTCATATTTAACAATATCAGTCGGAAATAATCCGACTCAGTTAGAATATAATCTATCCATGTCTTTTTTTACATACATGAGTGTTTGAGTCAACTTGCACTCACCTTGACTATTTTTATTGGACACACCATCTGACTTTACAACATTTAGGTGTCAAGAAAACCTGTTAGAAATGAATTACTAGTTAGATGATCACCATAGATCAAATCTATAACCTCTTAGATTTTCAAGGTCCTCTATGACCACTAGAACAACCCATGATAGTTTGATGTTATTATAAACACACGGCTTATGGTATATTTAACATTTTATACATTCACAACATTTGAGTGACATTACATCAAACCCATAACCTCTCTTATATTTTCCAAACCCTCTATAACCATTAGACCAACCCACGATGATTTGATGTTGTTATAAACACTGAGACCCGAGTTATGGTATATTCAAAGTTTCATATACATTCACACAACAAATCAGTCAATAAATGGGTTCAAGTTCCAGCATAAATCAAAATTAGTTCAAAGATGACTACCATAAATCAAACTCATAACCTCTTGGATTTTCAAAATCCTCTACGATCACTAGGTCAATCCATGATTGTTTAATACTTCACAATCAATGAAATCGTGTTATATCTTGGTGTAAACTTAACCCTCTTTTTAATTCGTATAGCTTTGAAACCTTACTTAATTACTGGAGATCGCTTATTTTATCCAAAAAAACAAGCCATTAAATGGGTTCAAGTTCCTGCATAATCAAGAACAGAAGAACGAAACGAGCATTAAATAATAAGAACAGAAGATCACCTGAAAGAGCCGGGCATGGTTACCATCTCTATGAACAATTTGGCTGATAGCAAGGCCAGGTATGAAATCACCCAATCGCTCATAATCCGTCAACACATTCCACACAGCCTCAAGCGGGGCGTCAATCCCAATCATCGACCAAATCCTCCGAGAATTGTTTCCCAGCTTCTCGATTCTGATCCTCACGCCACCATCCTCGTCAAACGCCGATTCTGGCTCCGACCCATCAAGGTAATCGCCATTGTCGTCGCAATCGGAGACCGAGGGGTCGGAATTGGAGTAGTGATTTCTGAAACTGGATCGGAAATGTTTGGCCGGGAAAGTAGATTCTGATGTAGGGTTGATTGATATGGCGACGCGTGAAGGAGAAGGGTCGGGCCTGAAATTAACTATGACGGGAACGGCGGCCGGAGTTATGGCCGGGAATGTTCGGGATAGACGGGAAATCGCGCCGGAAGAATACGGCGGTTCAGGTGGATTGATGAAGGACGCCATTGTCGCTGTGTAGCATTAATTTGGAGTGGAGATTGGCTCTGTGAAACTGATTCTGTTGGTTAAAAAAAATTTAAAAATAAAAAAAAAAGAGAAAAAATTAAGGAAGATAATGGGTACTGTTTATAGTTTGGTATATTAGTTCTATTACCAATAAAGTTGTGCCAAACTTGAGAATAAATCATTCATAAGTTTTTATTTTTGTTTTTTTAATCTTGAATATTGAGGTTAGTTTGCGCAACTACTCGGAATGATTGTTTGATTCTAAAATATTTAGAACTAGAAAATTAATTTTTAGGTATGTATCCACATGAATTGAACCTTAGATATTTTTTATAATACTTGTATCTGTTCAGATATTAGTTTATGCACATCTAAACTATTGTCACAATCTCCTACCCCAATTATGTCAAAATTCACCAAAAGTATTTCAATTTTAGCAAAAAGAAAAAGAAGAAAAAAACAAAAAATGTCTACTTTAACAAACTAATTATAAATCACAACAAAAATATATGAGAAATGAATCAATCCAAATTAGGGTATTAACCTAAGTTCTTATCCTAATCCATGGATAAAACAATGCTCCACAATGTGAGACATGACGAAAAAAATAACTTTACATTCGAAATAAGTGAAATGAACTAACACACAACATAACTTAAATTTTAGGTACCGAATGAAACACGAAATAACAAATTAAACAAGTACATATTTCCTCAAAATAGTTCATGCAGAAGAAAATAAACTAGTGTCTCATGGTCCATCTAGCTTCCGATCAAGCATCCCGAGCAGCTCGCAAATGCGGATGGAAGTCCACAAAAGGAAACAGTGAGTTATTAAACTTAATAATCATTCCAATACAATATCAAAATAAGCATTGTTATAAAAGCAGTCCATTTACAATATCAAGCAATACAAGGTAAGGGGACTCAAACAATTAATTGTATTCATGAATAACATGTATAAGCATTTTTACCTACCAGGTGAATAACTACCGTATTCTTCGAGTATTATAGATTTTTAAATTAGTAAACCTCGAATATAATTTCCATTATTGGTTGGGTAAAAGTATTATTCCCCTATCAATTAATGGGTTGATCTAGATGTTCGATCACGAGAATTGGTATTTGTCGCCATCTTCTCGGTTCGTACTAAAAAAAAGTAGGTATTCCCCTGGCAGGAATGGGCTGGACTCTAAATCTGGGCCGATTACAGTCCAAGAACTGATTGCCTGAAATATAAATTCCCGCCTTTTTTCTTCTTCTCTCTCACTTCGGTTCTTCCTTGTTCGATAGCAGCTCAATCGGAGATTCATGGAGGTTGCCAAGGTCGCTCAATTCCTTTCCCACACGCTCAGCCATGATGTTCAGGTCGTCAATGGCGCCACCGACTCTCTCGATCGGCTGTCTTCTCATCCCCAACTCCCCTTCGCACTGCTCTGCATTGCTACTGGTAAAAACCCTTTTCCAACTTCCATTTCGCCGAACTACTTATCTTCATTTTGTCCGGCCTTTGAGTAACTTAGATTTCATGAATTCAATCCATGTTGACCACGTATCTAAGAATTTATTGAGTTTATTTCAGATTTAAATGTTGTAGGGTAAGGCCGTATGTCTCCTAATTCTAGCTTAGAGTTAGCTTTTCCCCAGTGTTGGTTTTGTGGGTTTGGATGTGTGTTAGTAGTTCATGATTTTCAAAACAAATGTAGTCTGTTGGTAAGAGAAAATTCAGTTAAACTTCATTGCCACTCAATCTTTAAGGTTTAGTTCTTCTCACACCTTCCATGTAGGAAGTCATGATCAAGGTCAAAAGATAGCCGCTGCTGCTTACCTTAAAAACTTGAGCAGGAGAAATATCGAGGGCGAATCTCCATGTTCAAATGTCGACAAGGGGTTCAAGGACGAATTGCTGAGAGCCTTGTTCCAAGTGGAACCAAAGGTTCTAAAAGTTTTGGTTGAAGTGGTAATTATGTTTCTTGCTTATTCTGTAAGGTTAATTTATGGGGCACATCACCACCATGTGGCCAGTGAATTCCTTCTTCTTACATCTTTTATAATGCTTTGGCAGTTTCATAGCATAGTGATCAATGAGTTTGTGAAGAAGAACTCATGGCCTGAACTTGTGTCTGATCTTTGCTCTGCTATTCAAAACAGCAATCTTTTCAACAATGGAGGTGAATGCCAATGGAACGCTATCAACGCGCTGTCTGTTCTCTGTACAACCTGCAGACCTTTCCAAGTACAATACTTTAGTTCAGCAATTGATCAAACATTCAAATTCATGGATAAATTAACTGCCCTCTTATTACGTACTTAGCAAAGGATAGTTTTGATCAATGTTTAAAGTCTTAGAACAATTAGATAGCAATATATTAGTTCTAATGACAGCTCAAATTTCATACTGTTTTTCATACGTTTGATTATTTTTCTTCTTGTTTTAACTTTTACTATTATTTAATTTTTTACTATTCTTCTCTCCCCTTTACTTCGTTTTTGTTACTATTATACTTGATAATTAGGCAACAAATTAGTGATCAACAGTGCCAAACTCTGCAATGTTTTAGTACATAACTTCCCCATTCTGCAATGTTATTCTTCATATCTGTTTTTGATGATTTGATTAGTCATTCTTGAGTGTTTGCTATAATGCTTGATATAAGCTAAGTAAAGTTTAGCACTAAAATAAATTTACAACATGAGTTGATGTTCTTTTAACAGCTTTAACTACCATATTTGACAGTACTTTTTGAATCCTAAAGATTCTAAGGAACCCGTATCACCACAGTTAGAGCAACTTGCACACAGCATCATTGTTCCCCTGCTAGCCGTGTTCCATCGTCTGGTTGAACAGGTTCTGGCACACTTTTCCCATCCATGTAAATCTGATTTTCCCCAAGCAAAAGTAAACGCTGCATGATTGTGGGTTTCTGTTGTCAATATACAGGTTCTTGCTAACCATGATGGAAGAGAAGTTGAGATAGATAAGATTCTTTCAATAGCATGCAAATGTGTCTACTTTTCTGTAAGTAACTGTTCTTAACCCATTTCTTTTTTAGTTTAAATTTCTCTTAAAATATCTATGCTTGGTATTTTTTTTAATCATTATATGAAACTAAAATCTTTAGCTAAGGAAGAACAGAAAAACTTACGTATAAGGTACCATGAGACATGGAATGGCAATTCTGCTCTTATATAACTCTATTGCTGTTACTTGTGTAGGTGAGATCACATATGCCTTCTGCTTTGGTGCCACTACTTCCGATTTTTTGCCATGATTTGATTGGCATTCTAGATTCAGTAAAGTTTGAGGCTGCAGTTTCTCCAGAGGATGGCAATGTGAACAGGTTGAAAACTGCAAAGAGAAGCTTGCTTATTTTCTGTGTCTTTGTTACCCGTCACCGGAAGCATACTGATAAGTAATACAATTATTCTTGAATCTTTCAAGTTCAGATTCAACTGCTTTTGGTTACCATTCATGCCTATCTTTCACTTGCAATTTCAGGCTGATGCCACACATCATGAAATGTGTCTTGAACATAGTGAACTATAGCAAAAGTGTCCATGTAAGTACTATTTGAGTTTGTGTTGTTACATTATATCTAGATATAGTCCTTGTTTACCAAGAATACCAAGAAAACTGGATTGCAAGTTCTAATCTGTTTCCTGTCTTATGGAAAATAATTTATATTTAAATTTTTATCTAGTTCTATTAGCTCTTCATTGTAGGCCTTCTCTAATTTATTTTGAAGTCATTAAAGTTCCCTCTCCCAACTCATGCAACATTCTCTGTTCTGCATGCTCCCAGGACCGCAAGGCACTCAGGTCCGGGCACATTTAGATTGAGAGTAATATTATAATGTTTAGGAGTGTGAAGGGATATTGGGAGGAGGTTTGGTCCCTAGCTTGGTTTAGCAACTTGCTCGTTTGTTTGCGTCAATTTTTTATTTGTTTTTTGTTTTGCAATTATTCATTATGTTTGTTCTTTTTGATGTATGTATGCCCTTTTGTCATTTCGTTAGGTTAGTTCACTATTTCTTGTGCAAACTCTTTTTACTCTGTAACTTTTCAAATATCTACAGGAAGTTTCTCTTTCTTTAATTTGATTTTTTCCCCCCAAATTATATAGTATGCTGATAACATAATTTCCCCTTCTCTTGAGCCATTATTCTGTACTTGTCCCATTTGTTTATTTTATATTCAAATACTCTTTTTATGCTTTAACATACCCTTTATTGCTTATCTGTTGACACACTTTTTGGTGGTTTGTCTCATCTCAGTCATTTTGCATTAAATTTCCTTTGAACAGCTTATCTGTTGACACACTTTTTAGTGGTTTGTCTCAGTTCTCAGTCATTTTGCATTAAATTTCCTTTGCACAGAAGCTCGACTTTTTATCGGAGAGGATTATTTCACTAGCCTTTGACGTGATTTCACATATTTTGGAGACGGGCCGAGTATGATTTCTATATTTTTACCATTTTATATTGAATTGATTATGCTTTTCCTTATTTCAATGGTGAAATGAAAACTCAGTTAGAGGTTAGTATTATCAGGTCAGGGCGAGGGCATGATTGAGTTTTATTATTCATGTGAAATAGGGATGGAGGTTGGTTTCTCCACATTTTTCAACATTGATACACTCTGGAATATTTCCATCACTTATAATGAATGAGAAGGTAAAATTTGTAGAAAGCTTATATATTGCTTTATAAAATCCGCTCATTGTTTTATTAGTTAACTAATCTTATGCTGTGTCAAATGTCTGAAAAAGGACTTGCTTGAGTGGGAAGATGATCCAGATGAGTACTTAAGGAAGAATCTTCCATCCGACCTAGTAAGAAAGTTTGATTTGTCATACGAATTGATCTTCACATCAATCATATATTATGTCTCCAGTTTTAGTTAGTTATATTCTATAGGAAGAAGTTTCTGGTTGGAGGGAGGATTTATTCACAGCTAGGAAAAGTGCAATAAACTTACTTGGCGTCATTGCAATGTCAAAGGTACCCGTTTACTTCACGAAGAAATGAGTTTGGGCTATTCTTGTTGTTAACTATTATCAGTAGTCTATACCTATATTTTGTAATTTCATAATCAATGAAATTGTTTCTTTTCCAAAAAAACTATTACCAGTAGTCTAATCCAAGTACCTTCAGGGGCCTCCCACAGTGACCCATGCAAATGGTTCTTCAGCTTCATCCAAGCGTAAAAAAGGCAACAAGACAGCAAGTAATCAATGCCCTTCGATGGGGGAGTTGATTGTACTTCCATTTCTTTTGAAGTATCCTATCCCCTCTGATATTAATGCTTCCCAAACAAGGATTGTAAATGAGTAAGTTTATTGACAGGCAACCTGGCTTTTCAATTTATTTTGTTACATTGTATGATTTGAATTTCAGGTGTTATTCATTGATCTCACACAAGTTTAAAGCTTTTGGTTCAGTATCATTTTGTTCCTATTGTCAGAATTATTTGTTAATTATCGTACATGGTGCCACCTAAATGGTCTAATTCTGGTGTTTTTTACTAATCATGTACCCAAAAACCATTTAATGAGCTTTGTTTTAAAGTTTTTTTTTTTTTTTTTTTTTTTTTACATTATGGAATATATTGTTTGTTGATTTTGATGTTTCCTTAGGTGGTGTTTGGGACAACGGGAATAATTAGGGAGATGATGAGAATTAAGGGGAGAATATGGAGGAGGATGATTATTGGAAGAATGATTATCTATGATTGGGGTGAAGAAAATAATTATAGAGAGAACAAAATAGTGAGTATGAGGAGAATATGATTGTTGAAATTTTAACCCATTCTTCTCTTGTGAGAAAGGAAAGTTTTTGTAGCAGGCTACGGTCTACTTTGTTGTTATGGGGGAGAGAAACAATACAATTTTTGAGGGAGAGAAAGTTCAAATAAATTATATTTTGTCTCTCATAAGATTCTATGTTTCTCTTTGAATCTCAGTGACCAATCCTTTTTGTAATTATTCCTAGGTTAGATTATCTTGGATTGGAAGACATCTTTGTAGGCTCCTTCCTCTCTTATCGAACTCTTCTTTTTTGCATGCCCGTATATTCTTTCATTTTTTATCTCAATGAAAGAGGTCTTTTTTCTTAATATATATAAAAAAAAATTATGATTAAAGGGAAATCTTATTCTTTTCCAAATAGAAAAAAAGTAGTTCGTAGATTCATCTTGAATATTTCATTCTAGAACTGAAGATCCATCAAAGTGATGAAAGATGCTATGTTCTCTCTCCCCTCTCGTCTCTTCTATCCGTGTTTCAAAAAGCCCCTCAGGCGCACGCACAAAGGCACGGGGTACACCTTTAGGGATTTGCTTCACAAAAGCTAGGCACGCGCAAATAAAAGCACTTGCCTTGGTGCGTTTTACCTTAAAGCCCTTTGGCGCCTTAAGGGCCTTATTACATTTTTTATTTCGTTTAAACTCAATAAAAATGCTTTGCTTGTGTTTAGATTTCTACTAGGTTTCATTGTGAGTATGAACTCAGCGTAAATTGCTTTTGTTTTTTGGTATCTTTGTCAAAAACTGTGTTTAAACCTTTTTGTATCAAGCATAATATTTTGGATTGAAAACTAAGCTAAATCTTAGAACAAGTATCATGAGTATCCAACGACCCACAAAATAGGTGCCTTTTGTTTTCTGAAGTCACACTTGCTTTTTACCCCATTCTGAAAATGAATAATACTCGAGTAAATATTGACCATGTAATTATTGGAGCCTGGGGTTCTCCCTTTCTATTTTTTGTCTTCTGTATTCATCTAGATACAATCTTTCTGTTGCTTTATTCCCTTTTTGTCAGTCCTTTTTATTCATTATTCATTATTCCCTACCTACTTATTCATAGTTATTTTTATCATCTGTCTGTGACAATTGTATTTTAGCTTCAAACTTCAAATATGTGTAAATTATCTCTACCGATCTTTCTTTCTATTTTTATCTCTATATACCCATTCTAACTCTCTTGGTCTGCCAATGACTGCAGTTACTATGGTGTTCTAATTGCATATGGTGGCTTGCTTGATGTAAGGAGTAGTTCCTGGTTTCTACCTTCACGAGTTAATTGTGAATAATCTATATTATAATATATAATTCTGCCTCTTTGTTCTTCTGTATTGCAGTTTCTAAGGGAGCAACAACCTAGGTACGTGACGTTTCTAATCCGCACAAGAGTGTTGCCTCTATATGCTGTGTCTGTGTGCCTGCCATACTTGGTTGCCTCTGCAAATTGGGTACTTGGAGAGTTGGCATCATGTCTGCCTGAAGTGAGATATTATAATACTCCTGCTATTGTATTATCCATGCTTATATTGTTTACGATAAAGCGAGTTTAAACAAAAACTTTACTTTTATGCGATTTTTTCTCTCCTTAAGTGTTACCACATGGAGAATTGCACTTTTTGTTGATATAATGGACTCCCACATTTCTTCATCTATCTTTGAATCACTTTCAGGAGATCTGTGCAGAAATATATTCTTCATTGATTAAGGCATTATCCATGCCTGATAAAGAGGAAGTATCATTTTACCCTGTGCGCGTTTCTGCTGCTGGAGCGATATCCAAGCTTCTTGAAGTAGGCTTCCTGATCGAGCTTGTTGGATAATCTTCTGCACTTTCTTTTATTTTCTTTTTCATAATTTTGACCCGGATTCTATATTGTTCCTCTTCAGAATGACTACTTTCCACCGGAGTGGTTACCCATTCTTCAAGTTGTAATAGGTGGGATTGGCCAAGAAAATGATGAAGAGAACTCGATTCTGTTTCAGCTTCTCAGTTCCATGGTGGAAGCTGGAAATGAAAACGTCTCCGTCCATATTCCTCACATTGTTTTGTCTCTAGTTGGTGCAATCTCAAAATGCATACCTCCTAATTTGGAGCCATGGCCTCAAGTATGTTCAACATCTCCCATGAGAAATTCCTTTGCTTAGAAAAAGCTAATCATCGTTGTTACTAAAATGAAACAGAGCTAACCAAGGCATCATGAAAATTTAAAATACAAATTGAAGGCAGATAAAAATTGGCAATAAAGAAAACCAATGCTATGAGACTGTTTTTGAAGTTGAGTGAAATTTCTTCTCGCTAACTCGATGCTCATAAGTCATATTTCCTGGATTAGCCTCACTATTGTTGCCTAAGAAATATTTATGTTTGAAGGAGTGTTAAAATTGTAAATCAGTTGTCCGATCGAAACTGTGAAGGTAATCTTGTTTTTAAAAAAATAAAAACAAGTGAAGGTAGTCTTGTTATTTGAATGAAGAGAAGTTAACCAAATTAGTTCTTTCTTTACAATTTTTTTTTTATGTAAATAGGTTTGAATTTTATATATTTAGATAGACAGTTAAGCTTTGAAATGTTTATAGTATAGAAAAAATGCCTGAAAGTGAGCAAAAAAACAATATAGGCGTAGAAGATGCAAGTGGACTAAACTGATCAATCATCAAACATAACAGAAAATAACTTGAGCAAAATCTAATTGGACTGAAATGATGAAGTCTATGAGTTTGTTCCCATTCTTTAATTTTGCACAGCTTCATTTGTTTTTTTTTTTTTTTTTGAAAAGAGCTTCATTTGGTTCTTGTGATATACAAAACCTACCATTTTGTCTTGTCCGGACAAAATTTAAAATCTAGTATAGCAAACTTAATTTTCACCCATCATTTTGCATACAATATACCGTGGTTTGAATGTCTTTGCTCATGAATCTTGTTGTTCAATCGTCATGCTTTTATATCCTTCATTATCTATATTTATTGTTTTCATTTTTCAAAAAATATTTATCACTTTCAAATTGTTAGAAGTGTCAGTAAAGGAACATTTTCTTCAACAAATGAGATTAGCATTGATGAATTCAACACTGCATAGGTTCTTGAACGTGCGTTTGCAGCTTTATCAGTGATGGCTCAGTCTTGGGAAAACTTCGTACTCGAAAAAATTGAGCTAGATGCATCACATGAACTGTTATCAGAGCAAGCCACAATCAGTCAGTCATTCTCGGCTCTCTTGCAGCAAGCTTGGCTTGCACCCATGTGCTCATTGGTTAGTCATTAACTGTCGGAAAAGTGAGAAACTGTTGAATTATGTTAAATCACCAATCAACCCCAAAACTTAAGCTGATGGGTTGGAGTAAATTTAATTATATCAACCAACACTCCCCCTCACTAGTGAGCTTTGAAATTTGAGAAATACCCTACAAGTGGACTTTAATTTTAATTGGGGATGAAATGACTTAGTAGGGGCTCGACTCATGACTTCCTGCTCTGATACCATGTTGAATTATGTTAAATCACCAATCAACCCAAAAGCTTAAGCGGATGGGTTGGAGTAAATTTAATGTATCAACCAACAGAAACTTTAGGCAATAGCTTTATTATGGATGTCTACTTTGCTAAAGTTTAGGCTGTGAGTAATTGAAGAATGTCAATGCATTATTTCTCCTTTAGTTTTCTGTGCTTTTCAGTATATTTCTCACTATAAATTTTCAGATGTCCCAGGAAATGGATGACGATGGGGAATTCTTGCCCCCTCCATCATGCTTAGATCATTCATCAAGGTTGCTTCAGTTCATCATGCTGTCTGTTACAGGGAGCAATACTATTTTAGAGCTTAAAATATCTGAACTAGTATCAGTCTGGGCTGATCTTATTGCTGACTGGCATTCATGGGAAGAATCAGAGGATTTCTCAGTCTTCAATTGTATCAAGGAAGTTGTTAGATTAAATAGCAAATATGAACTGAAGAACTTTTTTGTGAGGTCAACCCCATTTCCTCCGGCTCCTCCAGTGCCTCGACGATCGATTATAGAAAACATTGGAGCTTTTGTTAACCACTCAATCTCACAATATCCATCTGCTACATGGAAAGCTTGTTCGTGTATTCACATGCTTTTAAATGTTCCTTGTTACCCGTTTGAAGCCGAAAGTGTTAAGCAGTCACTGGTAGTCACATTTAGTCAGACATCGTTTTGCCGTTTTCGGGAAATCCAAAACAAGCCCAGTGCATTGTGGAAGCCTTTACTGCTTTCCATATCAACATGCTATATCTGTCATCCTGATACTGTAGAAAGGCTTTTGGAGAAGTATGATGGAGGAGGCTTCACAGTCTGGGTCTCAGCCCTAGGTTATATCTGTAGCAGCTCTTTTGCACCCGGTCTTTCCGCAGAAACGGAGATAAAGTTGATTGGTCAGTGGATTTTTCTAGCTCTATTGGTTCTTGAAATAAAGTTGATTTTCTGGTACACTATATATTAATTTCATAAAGAACTTCATTTAAAAAATATATATATTAGTTTCTTTGAGTTGAACGACACATGAGATGGAGAGATTTGAACATGCGTTACTTGTTGAGCTATTCTTAGGTTGACGTAAATCGATCACAAGTAAGCTTTCTTTATTTTCCTTACAATTTTGGTTGTTCTGGTCAACAGTTCATGATACCTGTATGCCGGATTGAAAAAATTCTGTGTTCATGTATTTGGAAGTTAATATGTTGCTTGTTGCCGGTAGAAGTTTAGGGGTTGGATGTAATTTTTAAAAGTTAGATCTTAAAAACTTTTTTTACAGATCATCTTTTTACTGTTTTTTAATTTCGAACTACTTGAAAAGATATCTTTGTGTTTTTGTCCCCAAGGGGTGGCGCAGTGGTTGAAGACTTGGGTTTTGAAGGTATGCTCCCCTCAAGGTCCCAGGTTCGAGACTCACTTGTGAAACTATTTCTTTGATGTCTCCGGTACCTGGCCTAGGGACGAGCGTGGTTACCTTGTTTCCAAAAAAGAAAAGATATCTTTGTGTTTTCATTTATTTATTTTCTTTATATTAATTTGAAATTTTAACATGTTTGAATGAAGTTATACTAAAGTAAGTAACGTTTTTATATAGATGGGATTAAAAAAAACATGAAAGAAAATATATGAAAATGATTGAAGTTTTGTTTTCCATTGTTTTTTATTTTTAAAACCAGACTACCTAACAAGTTTTCAACGGTTAAACATGACTTTCAACTAAACTTTTATTTGTTCCATTGCTAGTTAAGCTGCTTAGTTTTCCCTCCTGATTGATGCATGAGCTTATATATAAATAGTATAATAATTTTACTTTCTAATATAACATTGTTTAGTCCCCCAGGGGTGGCACAATGGTTGAAGACTTGGGTTTTGAAGGTATGCTCCCTTCAAGGTCACATGTTCGAGACTCACCTGTGACATTACTCCTTCGATGTCTTTGGTCCCTGGCTTTGGGATGGGCGTGGTTACCCTTATTCAAAAAAAAAATATATAAACATTGTTTAGAATCCACATTAAATTTATGCCACCTAGTGAAATTTCTTATTTCATATCCTTTTTTTATTGTTATTCAGTGATGACATTGGTCAAGGTGGTGGAACGAATAATGGAGTTCGGAAAGGCAAGAGATGATTTTCTGTGGAAGTGCTTTGGTTCATTGATGGAGGCATCTATACGGCTGAAAGAAGTGCAAGAAGAAGAAGAAGACGAAGAAGAAGAAGAATCCGATGATAATGAAGAGGAGGACGACGACAACGGTGATGAAATAGAAGATGATGAGGTCTGATTTCAAGATGTGTGCTAAATCACATATACTTATACTCCCATACATAATGTTTGTGATTAATTATTCATGTAATGTTGACGACCTTCTCTCCCCTGTGTTTTAGGATTCTGATGCCGAGGAGCTTGAAGAAACCGAAGAAGAATTTTTGGAAAGGTATGCTCAAGCGGCTATTGAGTTGGAAAACTCTACTCTTATCGAAGAGGGGAATGAGGAAGATGAAGACCAGGATATTGAATTGGGTACTTACCTTAACTCTATTAGCGTATTAATGGATAAATTCTTCATACTTCATTTCTAAGTATTAATGTCAATTTTCACAATTATATTACGATGGAAAGCATCATACCTCTAATAAATGACTGATTCAGACCCATGGTAGGTTAAAACAACTACACAGGTTTTTTTGTTGGATTTTTTTTTTTCTTTTTCAAAAGAAACGATTTCGTTGATGTATGAAACTTACAAAAGGAACAAATAGTCCGTGAATATTACACAAAACTTTTTCAATTGGTTAAAAGGGAAGCATAAGAGTAGGAAACCAAACTATTAGAACATATACACCAAGATATAGCATAATTTAGGCTCCGTTTGATAACCATTTGGTTTTTTGAAATTTAAGCGTATTCTCACTCAAATTTTCTACGATGTGTTCCACCCTACATACAATGTATCCATCTTTCCTTAAGAAAGTAGGAGAACACTAACCAACTTTTAGAAACAAAAAAAAGTAGCTTCCAAAAGTTTGTTTTTGTTTTTAAAAGTTGGTTAATATTCTCCTACTTTCTTAAGGAAAGATGGATATATGGTTGGAAGTGTGGAACACATTGTAGGAAATTTGAGTGAGAATAGGCTTAAATTTCAAAAACTAAAAACTAAAAACCAAATGGTTATCAAACGGGGCCTTAGTTTTCTAATTATGGCTTTTAGTTGGCGTTGGCTTATGCTCTCCACTAATTCTACATTACAACTGTTTGATCATTCAACAATCGATCTCTATAAACATGTACTATAGGTCGACATCATAGTTTCTTTTTAATATCCGGGAATTGGAGTCTTTCCCCATTACATATTTGAGGGCACCCGCACTCATCCAATGGCCTAGACTCAAGAGACAACAAAAAAATTTAAAATTTACAATTAAGCTCACTCGTGTGTTTCAAAGTTGGGACCTCCAAGGAGGCATACCTTGAAGACTCCGAACCTACCAACAAGGCCGCTCCTTGGGATGGTTGATACCATAGTTTGAACCCATTACTTTTATATTATATTTGAGTTTATAACATACCTTATAGAGCTCTCACTTTCAAAAGCAGAAGTTATTTTCATGGTTTATTATTCTTAAGTGCAATAGTACTGTAGATTCAGTTCGTATCACGTGGGATTGTATCCGTTTCGAGTACTAGTTTGAAGTTCTGCTATGGTGAAAATGTAATGCAGGTTGTTATGAAGAGGTTGATGAGGAAAGGATCTTATACTCACTATTGGAGAAATATCACCCAATCCTGAGTCAAGGAAAGGGTTGGCCATCAGATCTGCCAATAAGGTTCTTGAATGCTTACCCAGAATACAACTCGTTTTTTCGAAGATCTGGGTAACGAGTATTAGGAAATTTGCAAATACTTATAGCTCCGGTGAAGAAGAAATTACGTCGATATGCAGGTTTGAAAGTGTTTTTTTTTTTACATTATTTTGCATTAAATTATTTATTTGTGATATTGTATGTGTGTGATTCCTCCTGTGCATTTTTCTATATCTCTTATTGGTATTTCTTCGCACAATATATGTTTTATTGGCATGCTTGTCTTTTTCATGTAGTTTCATAATTGTTTTTTCATTAGCCTTTTCTTCTTGGAGTTTGTACTATGATGAATGTAGTCTCTTCTCATTATATCAATATAAATAGTTTTGTATCTTGTAAAAAACAAATCTATTTAGTGCATCATTCATGTGTATCTTTCAATTTTGCAGATTCTATTCGAAGTTACTATTATACTTTGATATTGGAAATACTTACCTTGTCCCACAATAGAAAGGTGAGGAGTCTTTAACATCTTTATAAGATATATGAACTACTCCCTTCACTACTAATAAGTTTTGAGTGAAACCTCGTACTATTTACTAACAACTTAATGTAGTATGGTTAGACAATTGTCCCATGAGAATAGTTAAAATGTGTTTTATTGATGCCAATAAATGGTATTTGAGATTAATGGTGAATTTGTATTAACTAGGAGGATAGGACTTGCAAAACAAGAGAGAATCGGATATTTGTATAATTTAAACCACGTAGACTCTGATGCTTAGGTTAGTAATCGAATAAATTTGGAGTATTTAAAGTGTTTGTGAATTGAGAATAACTTATCGAAAATGAATGAAATGTGTTTCCCAATCAACGGTCTGTAATGTTTGTTATGTTCATTTCCTACATTGCACTTATCGTTCCTTCTTTCGATCTTGCCTCTTATCTTTTGCACATGGTATTTCAAGGTATGATGAACTCTAAAATGAATAGTTCATGGTGTATGACCCATAATTGGGTTAGAATACTCGTGACCTGGTTCGACCTCCTTCTAGGTGGCTGATCATATCGGCCTAGGCAACCCAACCCCTCTTTGGGTTGGCTTGGTCTCGGCCTTTATTTTTCGAGGGTTGTTTGGTCTCGACCTCCTTCTAGGTGGCTGATCATATCTACATATTAAAAATAGGATGAAAACTTGTCTCTCAATACATATTTATTTGTTGAAATAATTTTATTTCAAATGGTGTTAGTTTTAGGTGAGAAGTTGCTTAGAGGAACACGTGGGAATCTGAGCATAATTTTGAACGAACTATTACAAATGAGTTATTACAATCTGTCTTTAATAAATTCAATCCAAACGAGTTATTGTAATCACTCATTTTTAACCATTCATTTCAAATCAATAAATCAATCTCTTATTTTTAAACCACTTAATATACAATTCTTCTAAAATTTTCATCCAAATGAGTTTTTTCATGCAACTCTTTCATCAAAATTCTCATTCAAATGAGTCCCATAAAAATTCTATTCAAACAAGCTATTGCACATATCTCAATTTTTAATCACTCAAAATAACTCCTCATTCCAATCACTCTTATAAATCTTCATTCAAACAGCTTCTTTGTCGCTATGGCCCTTATTATTATTCAAGTATTATCATCTATTTATTTATTTATATTCCCTGCCCAATTTGGTATCAATTCAATTATTACTTGCAAGAGTTGCATGCCTCCACGTCTTGTTTCGGTTGATACATAAATATAATTTGGACTGTACTAGATTAGGTTTGATTTTTTAATTTTATTTTTTGTTGAGTTCCTCGATTAGGTTTATTGTGGAAGACATATGGTGTACATGAATTGAGTTGAAGGAAATTTTTAGATCAATCCAAAAAATCAGGTTGTCACTTTTTCGATCCATTTCTTATATTTTCGAGCTGAAGTGAGTTATCGAATCCATTAATACTTTATAAATATAAGCCCATTATTGAATGAGTCAATATAGGGTTTATATAACCAACAAAGAATATGGCCCATTTAGACTTGCATTAACCCACAATAATACCAGAAACAAATGTATATGAAAAAGGATTTAATACATAATCCTAATACTTTTCAATTTTATTTACTGATTTTTAAACCTAAATTATAGCAATTTGTTCAGTGTTACAATTAGCTTTGTACTCAGTTAAGTGCTGAAATAATTCTCTAGACTCAACAACGTAAAAGAAGTCTACCCCACTTAACAAAATGTTGGAGGTAGGTTCATCAAATTAAAAGTTCAAGAATAAGTTACAATATTAAATAAATTTTATTTGGAATAGATTAAAAGTATACGAGAAGCATATAAATTTATTTTATTATTTTTTTTAAATCTAATTTAAAGCAATGGAAGAAATGTCATAATTGGTTAAACATAAAGATTTGGAACATCATGAAGCAAATTTAATGGTAATGTCAGTTGGAAAATCTTCCCTAACTAATAAGCATAAAATAATTGAGAAATTAAGAAGGAAACATAATAAAAGATAACACAAGAATCTATGTGAAAAAAACTCTAAAATTGGAGAAAAAAATTCGGACCGAAATAACTTCCACTATATGCCATAAATTGTTATAATCATATGGAATTTTCTCTCCCGATCTCACTCACATAAACACTCTCACAAAACTTATACTACTCACAATCTTTGCCTCACTCTCCACAAGAGAATACAAAAAGAAATTTAACTAGAGTTAGTACACCACTTAAAGCGCTTCTGACTGGGATGCTTTGAAATCAAAGCAGTTGCTCTATTTATAGTGCTTGAAGCACATCACTTCCTTATAGCTTTCTGATTCCTTGAACCTTTATGATTTCTTAAATCTTTCCGATTCCTTGAACCCTTATAATTCCTTGAATCTTTCGATGTCGAAAACCTTCTTCCTAATATTTTGCCAAATGTCTAACGGATTCCACCTTGGCAAGATATTTGAAAAATCCACATTTTCTGCTGCAACATTGTCTTCTCTGACAACCATAATCCTCAACTCTAAGAATTTTAACATACCCCACCATAGAAGTATAACACTTGAAATATCACATCCATGATTTTGCTTCTTCGTTCGATGCCAATACACATTGCTGAAAATTATGGTGCAACTTTCACCTACTTGGCTTACTTGGAAGTTCTTTAGTCATTGACATAACTTCCACCACACACCTTGTATAACTGTCAAGTCAATGCCCGTGTGCAAACTTATGGAACTGCTGACACCACATCCTCTATCATGTCAAAGCGGACATAACATAAGGATGATTTCTTTTTTTTTTCTTCAGAGGAAGTCACCATCTCTTCTAGCCAGATAAGCTACGTCACCATCTGAACCTAACCTCTTTGACGAACTTACCCTGTTAGGATAATTCTCGTTCATGTGACCCGTCTGCCCACATTCTCAACAACCTGTCTTCAGCAAAAAACCTTTCTTCTTCCCTTTATTACTTGATTTCATAGAACTTTTGTTGAAACCACCATTAAACTCTACTGGATCATCATTACCGCTTAATCTTTTTATTTTAGGAGCACCACATCTTGGTATTCTCTTCAAATCTTTGTGTAACCGATATTGTATCAAAAACTTGTACTTACCACAAGCCGACGATTATCCTTTCATCAAATTTCTCCACGTCAATCTTCACTGCACTTATAAAGGTTGATATCTTTGCTTCAATGCTATAAAATCCGCAAATAGTGAACACCACCAAAACTACGAACTTAAAGCTCTGATACCACTTGTTGGAAAAACCTTCTCTAATTGAAAAATTAAAAAGGAAACAAAATAAAAGATAACACAAAAATTTACGTGGAAAAACTCCAAATCAGAGAAAAAATCACGAACATAAATAATTTTTACTATATGATAAATTGGTGTAATCACATAGAATTCTTTCCCCGACCCCACTCACATAAACACTCTCTTCAAAACTTATACTACTCACACCATTGTCTCACTCTCCACAAGAGAATACAAATGGAATTTGACTAGAGTTAGTACACCATAAGCTTAAAGTGCTTCTGATTGGAATGCTTTGAAACCAAAGCAGTTGCTCTATTTATAGTGCTACCACTTCCTTATAGCTTTCCGATTCCTTGAACTTTTATGATTCCTTGACTCTTTTCGATTCCTTAAATCTTTTCGATGAAGAAAATTTTCTTTATAATATTTTGTCAAATACCTAACAATGTCATCCCACAACCTAGAAGGAGTTTTGTCTTCATGCTTTTCGTCAAACGTCCGGGCATAAATGTGTGTTTGTGATACAAAATTCATGAGTTCAAACTCCCATCTTCATTTGTGATTATATTAATGATATTAGTTTAATTGTGTTAAAAAAAATTACTTAGGTTGTTATTCTTTTTTTAGTACATACCAGGAGAGGAAGGACAAGTATCGATTCTCAGGATCGAACCTGTGATACTGGTGTTGAACTGATTTACAACCAATCAAAAATCATTATGCCATTGACTCATTCGATACTTTGGTTGTTACCTAGTTCTCTCTATATACCATGAAAATTAATGGTTTTCACTCTGATCAAAACTTTCATTTTTTTTTTTTCAAAAAAAAAATATTTTGATTTTTGTTATAAAAGTAAATAACAAATTAACTCAACGATTGGAGTCCTTCAATCTCTTGTATTAAAACTTAAAAATTTAGAAATTATAGGTTGTTAAAATGGAAAAAAAAAAAAAATCAAAGGGTTATTATTATAATTTTTAAATTCAAATAAAAAAATGTACTAAAAAACTGAATGGGTTAGTAGTTTCATGTGGTAATTTCTCTCCCCCAATTTATAATCGTATATCACAAATACCGAATTTCATTGCTGACTATTAAATTCGAGAAACAAATAGAAACCAAGAGGAAGGACACGTGTCATTCCCGTATTGAAAGTAATCGCTTACTTGCGGGACAAGACAAAGATGAGAGGTTAAGAACCAGCACACCAAAAATTCGACTCTTCTAGCCAATAGCCATCCGCCACGTGGACTTCTAGCATTTTCCCCATTCCGGGCCGGGTCCAGCCCATCGGGTTCCCCAGTGGCAGCATCGTAATTCTGAAAAGTCCTCAGGGGTAGTTTGGTCAGAAACGGCTTGGTTGGAATCTCCTCTTTCTCACGCGCAAAATTCCCCCTCTCATTTTTCTTCTTCTTCTTCTTCTTCATTTCGCGGTTAGGGTTTCTCCTTCATGTTGCAGAAACCTTTTCCGATTCATGCTTGATTTTCAATCTTAATCTCCAGCGCTGTAGGGTTTTTCCATGGCTCCAATCGCTGTTTCTCTGGTAGTATTTCATTCGTTTAATCCTTTTCTTTTTTCAATGTTTTTGTTCGGTTTTACTTGATTTTATTTAGATTTTGAGCTGATTTCTTGTTGAATTTGGTCGTTTTTTGGTTGATTGTTTGTTTTGTTGTACATGATTGTGTTCCTTGAGTCATTTGGATGTGCAAGTGTGTTGTTTCATTGACTTAGATT
The DNA here is from genome assembly GCA_037832685.1 of Sicyos baderoa. Classification (NCBI taxonomy): domain Eukaryota; kingdom Viridiplantae; phylum Streptophyta; class Magnoliopsida; order Cucurbitales; family Cucurbitaceae; genus Sicyos; species Sicyos baderoa. The sequence goes on along the minus strand of JBBMEF010069020.1, from coordinate 27,633 downwards.
CCACTATGTCACTGTAATTAGTTCTACTTGTCGTCGGCATCGAATCGTGGGGACTTGAGTCAACTGAATAGTTGCTGGTTTTACTACTGAACCTTCTGTCCTTGACTGTTAATTTGGCATGTAGGGTTTTAGAAGAAGAAGTCACTCATTTGAGTTTCTATGTTATTTTCAATCAGGGAACTGAGGGAAGGAAGTAGTTTATTTTCAGTCTTTTAGTATTGATTTAATGTTAACCATCATGGAGTTTCTATGTTTTTTTTCATCCTTGGGGTGCATAAGGTGATGGGTTCAATCTATGGTGGCCACCTACCTAGGAATTAATTTCTTACGGGTTTCCTTGGCATCCAAATGTTGTAGGGTCAGACGGTATGTATCGTGACATTAGTCGAGGTGCGCGAAACCTGGCCTGGACAGTCACATATCAAAAAAAGTATTGATTTAATGTTATTAGAACTGTTTTCTTTGCCTTTTTTAGATCTTCCTTTGAAATTAGCACTATTAGAGTCAAATTATTTATAGGACAGTAGGACTCATTTGAGCAACTAGCATTATTAGAGTTAGATGAAGTTGCATATCTGTTTCTCGTTGCTTCATAGTTAGTTACTGTATTTTGGAATTGAATGCTCAAATTTTTCCTTTTCTGCTTATTTTGAATGAAGTTTGTCTGAACACATCTTCTAATTTCTTTTCTTTTGTTCTTTTTTGGGACCTTGCATTGGATTCTGGTGTCTTAGATTCTCTAAATCTTCATTTCACGTTACGGCATTGAAACAAGCAAAATTTGATAAATCTGTTTCTTGGGCCAAGTTAAAACATGTACAATGAAGGAGCCACCCCTGAATTTATTTATGATCAGGGCGTCTATTACCCTACTGCCGCCAATTATGGTTATTACTGTACAGGTAATCTTCGTGATCATATGATGTAAAAATTTAATGATGTTATGAATGACGACTCACATGTATGATGTATCTGACTGTTATAGGATTTGAATCACCCGGTGAATGGGAGGACCATTCTCAGATTTTTGGTTTAGATGGTCCAGATACCCAATACTCGGTGAGATATCTGTATTATCTATTTTCTTGCTTGAGCCATAACTTCACTTTTGTTTCTGATGGTTCTCATTTTCTCTCTTGATTCAGGGTGCTCAAAATGAGAATTCATCTTATGTATATTATACGCCAAGCTATGGATATGCACAGTCTCAATACAATCCGTATAATCCTTACATACATGGTCCTGTGATAGGAGGACCAGAGGGTCCATATCTCGGGGCCCAACAGTTTTACACCATTCCTTATGAAAGCTCTGTTTCTTCTCCTGCTTATGTCCCTGTTATTGTCCAGCCAAATATTGTCCCCAATAATTCCATTGACTTGATTGACCCTTCAATTAATAGATCTAATGGAAATGGAAGAATACAAAAAAATGAGAGTTCTGGAAGCTTTTCTAGGAACACCTACAACCCTGCTTTAGACCAAAGAAATTCTTTGGCTAGGTTGTCAGAAGCGCCAAGAGCTAATGTTGGCCCAAGTAAGCAAAGTGTTACACTTGGCAGCATCCCTGCTGGTAGTCATGCTGGGTCGGTTTCATCACGTGTTTTTCAGGTAAATTTAATTGTTTTTCCTGCATTGAAGGTAACTTGTTTCTACTTTGAGGGAATTTTCATGGTCCTTCCATGCCTCTTCTTATGGTTCGATTTGTTTATTGTTGCTATTAAATATGTTTGAGATGATCTATTTAATTACTTTCCTATATTAGGTGTTATGTGCACGTGCCAGGTTCTTTTCACTTTCAGTGATTAATGGAACTTTTATTGATTTATAATCTGTGCTTACAGGGTAGAGGTGCTTATGGTTCGATTCAACCAGATGGCGTATTAAATGGAAAGGCTGTTTCTCAACATAGTCAATTGAGAGTACCTCATACTATCAATAACGCATTTTCTGACTTTAGAACAAGTGCTCATGGACAGGCTGCGATCAATAAACTTCAGCCTAAGGTTCAAGTTCGTAGAGTTCTGGATAGTGCAAATGTCAGTCCAGATGCATTAAGTGAGCAAAACCGAGGTCCCAGAATCAGCAGATCTAAAACCCAATTGGCTCTGAAAGCCTACACAACCAAGGTTGGAGATGGTAATGCAGATGGAAACATTATTATCTACACAGATCAGTATAATAAGGATGATTTTCCCATTGAATATGTGGATGCAAAGTTTTTTGTAATAAAATCATACAGTGAGGATGATGTTCACAAGAGCATTAAGTATAATGTTTGGTCCTCTACTCCCAATGGGAATAAGAAACTGAACATTGCATACGAAGATGCACAGAGAATAGTTTTAGCAAAATCAAGAAGCTGTCCTGTATTCCTCTTTTTCTCTGTAAGTTTGTTTTTTCCTTTTTAGATTTCATGATATTAAACATTCATATTTCCTTTCGAATGCTTACTTTTGGGGCAAACACATTTATCCTTTTGACTTTTTTTATTATTATTAAAGATCCTTAGATTATTTTTTAATTTGTCCCTTTTCATCTCCAATGGTAGGATTTTTCTTGTAACTTTTATTGGAGTTCCTCTCTTTATTTCATATGTCAATGAAATGTTCCTTTTACCAAAAAAATATTAATGTTTCCTTTTAAGGTTTTTTTTTTAATATGAAACAATTTCATTGATGTTAAAGTTACAAAAGGCCTTGAGGGAAAAATTGCTTAATTTGAGGTTGATTTAAATCTTTGGTATTTAGGTCAATGCAAGCGGTCAGTTCTGTGGTGTAGCAGAGATGATTGGCCCTGTGGACTTCAACAAGGATATGGATTTTTGGCAGCAGGATAAATGGAGTGGAAGCTTCCCTGTTAAATGGCACATTATCAAAGATGTGCAAAACAACAATTTTAGGCATGTCATTTTGGAGAATAATGAAAATAAACCCGTTACGAATAGCCGAGACACTCAAGAGGTAAGTAGCTTAATATTTTCTATGCATTCCAGTAATATCTTTATTCATAGAAAATATTGTTTTGATTTTTATTTTTTTATTAATTCTTATTGTTCATTTTCTTGTGTTCTGTTTGGGGCTGATTTGTATATCTTGCTGCCCTCTCTTAGGTTGCATTTTCTTTCACAAGTCTTGTTGATTGAATGAATTTCGAGCCCATGTGATCCTATTAAATTGTTTTTGACAAGCATAGTCTCTTTACTCGGTGTTCTTTCTTTTATGTGGTAATTATTGAGTATGTTTTTTCTATAAGAAATAATTTCATTGATGTATGAAATTACAAAAGCCAAAAGGAAAAGGAAAAGTTCATAAACCCCCTTCCAAAAGAGGGTGGGTATTGCTACAGTTTTAAGAAAAAGGAGAACATTTGCACCAATTAACATTTTATTAACCTAGGAAGCACGGACACTTCTATTTTGACAACGTATCCGACAATCGAAATTTCTTGTTCTCATTTTTTTTTTTAAATTTCGGACACACCATGGACATTTCCTATAGACCTAATTTAAGACATTTATTTCAAATGGCCAATGACACGACAACGGTAGTGTTGGTGGTAGTGTTGGTGGAAGCCGTCGACGACGACATCCATGGAAGATAGATGGATTAAAATGGAAAAAGGAAAGAAAGAGAGAAAGTAGAATGAAGAGAAGAAAAATGAGGTAAAAACTGTCTCCAAAGGGTGGCACAGTGGTTGAAGGCTTGGACTTTGAAGGTGTGCTCCCCTCAAGGTCCCAGGTTCGAGACTCTCATGTGACATTAATTTGTAGATACCTCTCGTATCTCTATTTCTTCGATGTCTCCAGGTGTGTAACCTAGGAATGAGCGTGGTTATCCCGGGTATAGCGGAGCGAAGCTTCGATCTCTCAATTTCACAAAAAGAGGTAAAAACTAAAATATTTTGAGATTGTTAAGGGTAGGCTTATAACTAACTAAAATATTTTGGATTTGATTTTTTAATGTGTCCTTGACATAAACGTTTCCTATATTTTAAAAGAATGACGTGTCTCCGTGCTCGATACGGTTCATGTTTCTTAGTCATTAACACTAAAGCATCTCATGTCTGTGTTCATGTTTCTTAGTCATTAACACTAAAGCATCTAATGTATTGTTATAATGTAGATTCCTATTAGATATGGTCTTATATTCAAGAAACAATGTAAAAAATACTTGTGTATATTTCTTGCTCGATGTTTAAATTTCATCAAACTAAGTGCCAATACTTGGGAAGTTCGATTCACTTGTTTGTTGCTAGAAACTCAGTTTCTCCCTATTTTCTGTGTTACAAAGTTAGATTTGTTACGAATTTTGTTCATTTAAAAAAATATTTTCTTTTACAGATACCATTCAAGAAAGGTTTGGAGATGCTAAAATTATTCAAGAATCATACTTTAAAGACCTCTTTACTTGACGACTTCATTTATTATGAAAACCGTCAGAAGATCCTGCAAGAAGATAAAGCAAGGATGGTTATAAGAAGACTAGAGCGTCCATATTTTGTGCCTGCATTAGATCATACCCGGCAGTTAAATTGCGTTGTCGAGCTGCCTTTGAGAGAAGATAAGAATCTTAACAAGGCCCGCGATGGTCCAAAAGCGTCCAACGTAGTCTCGAGAGCTGAGCGTCTTGATAATACTGGTGAAGAAAAAGCCGATGTTACATCAACTTTGAAAATGGAATCACTTAAGATTAGCCAGGAAGTGGCTGAAAAGCCTTTGGAAGCTACACCAGCTGCTGCGAATGATATGAATTCCAAACATACCGAAGTTGTGACCGTAGGTTCGGTGCCAATCAAAGTCAATGGATATAGCAAAGAAAGTTGTGGTGTTTTAACCGTGGGAACGATTCCGCTCGATCCGAAAGCCCTGCAGCTTGACAAAGAAAATGCATTGGTCAAAAACGGGTCTCGGCACAAATGATGGAAATAACCGAAACTTATAATGAATTTCCGGGCAGTCTCAGAAAAGAAGGGTCCTTTGCTTTACTGGGTTTGAAGATGTGTTCTTTGGTATTTCATGGTTATTGTCTTTGTTTATTTGGCCAATGCTCTGATGAAGTGGGTGGTTTTTTTTTCTTTTTGCCATGTTTATTTTTAAAATCAATTGAAAAATACCAGATGTATTATCAGCTGTTTCTTTGTTTTCTCATCCATTTTAAATATACTGTGCATAATAATTTCTGAAATTGAACTGCAAAAGTGATAACTTTTAAATTAAGGAAAAATTATGGGGTTTGTTTCATTTTAGTCTCAAAGTTCAGTCCCTACCGTCTATTTGAAGTAAAAATCTGTTAGGTTGGAATAAAATAAAATTAAAAATATGTTTTTTTTCTTTTAAATTAATATTTCATCATCTAGTATACATGGGTTTGGGTTGAGATACCTTTAGATCCAACTAAAATTGTTCATCAGTTTGGATTATTTATATTTAATTTTGTATTTGCAACTCCATTTCAATTTAGACTTGAAAGGTATATTAAAGAGTTTTCTTTTAGAACATATCGGAAAAGGGGACAAATACTAAATCTTTTGTGACGTTGGTGTTGTAATAATTTACAACTATGAAATTATTGCACCATTGATCCGAAGAGTTTTATGAAATAAATTATTAAAAGATCATAAATTTTAAATTTAGTATCTCTATATATCATTGTATTATAGGTAAAAATTTGAAATAATAACAAGTCAACTCAATTTAATATTAGATTAACATATGAACTAACCTATAAAAATACATTTATGTGAATCCAGCTTAAATAAATTAATAACCCAGTCTAATTGATTTCAAAAAAGAAAAAAAAAAAAACCTAGTCTAATTTGTGCAATTGGGTATGCTTGGTCTTTCTTTTCGAGTTCAATCATGGGGAAGACAGATTTGAATTTATGATCTCTTGAATTATGAGAATACAATGATGTTGTTGGTTGGATGATCTTTTCTAATAATTCTAATCAGAATCATTCCTCCAAAATATTTTCTCGCTTAATCGAGACCATTCCTTCATATATATATATATATTATATATGTATAGAGTACATATTGAAGGAAGGGGGAATAAATACCAATTTTCGGGATTGAATCTGTGATGCTGATGTTGAACTGGTTTACAACCAAACAACAAAACTATTGCGCAACTATTCCACAACAATGTTATTAAATTCACTGAGGATCCCTAGCTCAGGATCTTTTAAGCATAATCTAGAACAATCAAAATCAATCATGAAATAAAGAGGTCCAATGACCCATGCTCTTATGAGTTGTCTAAGGCCAATGCTTAGGACCAAAATACCCTATGAAGTCTTTTGACTCACTTAGGCAATCTAGGATTCCTATATCAGAGGGAATGTCCTCAACGAACAAAGTAACCTAATGACCCTCAAGACTCACACTCTCGCAGTCAATCAATTGTACAAGTCCCGTTTCACAGTGGGATATTGCCCACGCACTCCCAAGACCGTGATAAGCCTCCCATGATTATGTCAAGAGAACTCTAGTATGGGGAGTACTCCAGTCGACCGATAGGTCTCGAGCCCTAACTACAAGTGGAATGTTACCCTTCGTTTGGCACATTGATCAACACCTTTAGCTGATACCCGTACCTGGGCCACGTCTACCTCGGGCACCAACACGTGCCATAAACAATAAAGTCCCCTTTGGGACATGAAAACAAACCCCTTAGGGTTGTAGCTAATTCCCTTTGGGATTTTGAGCACAATCAATTCACATGCCATTTAATAGTAAACAAAGTTCTACATGGTTCTCCTAACTCAATAATTGAATCACATCATCGATAATCACTTGGCAGTTCAAACATTTTAATAGCACACAAACATGCAACAGAGCCAAACACTACATCGTATTACGACAATCGATTCAACTAGGGGTAAGGGTACCTCACCTTGGCCGAAATCCACAGAATCTACTTAAGAAAATCCCTTTCGAACAACTCTTAAAGACTTTACCGCGTTCCCGAGCCTATAACACACAAAAGAGTCAAAATTAACCCCTTAAACTCTGGCGAAGGCAGGATTGAAGACAGTTTAACAGACATGCGTGAAGGTTCAGAGCAGATTCAGAGGTTCGTAGTGGCTCGCGTGCAGGCTCGGGAAACGTGCACCTAGAGAAGCCTTTTGAGAAGACGTGTTCAGAGCAACCTACAATTGGAAAATCATTCATGTCTTCTGAAGAAATGTCTTTACAAAACTAATCATGCCTTTTGAAATAACGCGATTACGACAAACTTAGAAACTTACTTTCGAGTTTCTACACGAGTTCCGTTTCTGACAAATCTGATGCACGATTTTTGAAGCTCTCCACTAGGCCTTCAGTTTTTTAGTAAGAGTCGATAATTTAGACGACTTGGGGCACGGAAAACGAGAAAAGCAAACAAAGGAGAATGATAACTTGAGATAAATTTAGAGAACTTAAGAGAAAAAAAGAATTCTAGGTTGCAAAAGTGGTTAGGGCTTCATTTGAGAGATAGAGAGGTATAAATTGGTCAAAATCCAGCGATAAGTAAATTACAAAAATGCCCCCTAGATTTTAAAAATGCCCCCTCGGCTTCTAATATACTTAATTAACCCTAAAAGAACGAAAAACGATTTTACCCCTCTCGGGACAAGGCCTCTAGGGTCCCTCCAAGGCTAAATAGATAATCTAAAAGCCCTCTGACAGTCTCGAAAATCCAAAATTTACCTTATTTACAGTGAGGAAAAAGTCGAGCTGTTACATGAAATTTGATAGATATTTTCTAAGAAAATTTAATTATTTGAAATTATTATTCAAAAAATATAAAAAAGAAAAAAAATGAATTGAAAAAATTTATTGCGAGAAACTTGATCCCTACACTGATTCTAGCAAAAAATGGTGAATTTCGTTGAGACGAAAATTAGTTATGGTGATAAGAACGAGGATAGAGAAGCCATTCCCCAGCCTACTCTGTAAACATCTCTAGTTGGTGTAGTGTTTATTACGCATACTTTAATGTTTATATTAGAGAGGAAGAAAGTGTAGCGAGTTAGAGAGAGAGCAAAGATATTATCAATGAAGTCGGGATAAAAACTATTATGGGTGCAAATGTAACAAGAGTGATAGTTGAGCGACATTAATGTATTTTCATGATCAATATATGGTGGGTTTGAAACCTCCCATCCCTCAGTTGTAGTTGACTAAAAAAAAGACCACCATGGGTAGCCTAGTTGTAAAAAAAAAAGACAACAAAAAATTAAAAAGTCGTTAGATTCAATTTATAATGATATCGGCCTATGAATTAATATTTTATAAATTTTCTTGGCATCTAGATATATTTCATGAAAATAGGTTAAGTACACATATATAAAAACATTATCAAATAAAAACTAGACCACCAAATGGACAAAAAAAACAAAGAAAATTAATCACTTGAAAACTAACTGCGACAATATAAGAAAAGTTTTATTTTTATGAATTTATTTTCCTGCCTATGAATTAATTTTTTATTTTACGCATAATTTTTTTTCTTCTTTTTTTTGTACTCAAACTCAACACAAAGAATTACAATATAAGAAAAGAATTAAGTAAAATTTTAAGTACGAGAATTTGATCGAGGTGACAACTTTTCATTTGCCTATTTTAATTATAGAACTTTATTTATTTTTTTATAAATATTCCATTATAGCATTTTTTTAATTCATATTCCAATTATGTACCCAAAAAACTAATCACTTTTTTTTTTTTTTTTGAGACTCAAAAAACTAATCACTTGATACCATATGAAACATGGTATGAGATTTTATCTTGAAGTCACTTCACAAATCTAACAAAGATCTCATAAAAAAGAAAAAAAAAGAAAGAAAAAATCTAACAAAGATCTCAATAAAGATGCCGCTTTTCTTTAGAAGGTTCATTTTACTTTCAAGTGGTAAAATTAGTTCAGTAAAATTGATACATAAATGGAAAAATAACGTCGGCAATACAAAAGAACAAACTCAACACAATTTTGTCTATTTCAATTATAACAATTTTTTTTTTTTATAAATATTTCATAATAGCAGAATTCTGAGTGTTTATTTATTTATTTACATATTTAAATTATATCCTTCCCATTTCTTGAATGGATGGGACACCATCCATAATAATTTTAAAAAAGGAAAAAAAATAGAGAATTTGTATTGTATAGCAACTTTAGATCCCTCTATCAAAATTATAGCATACTTTTATTAAAAATTAATTTATACCAAAATTCTAAGTGATTGAATTCAATCACTGGTAATTAATTGTATTCAATCCGTTTGTTAAGTGATTGAGCTCAAGTGATTGAGTTCAATCAATTACCGGTGATTGAACTCAATCATTTGGAATTTTTGTATAAACCAATTTTTGATAAAAATGTGGTATATATGTAATTTTTTACCTCATTTTTATTATACATGAAAATTCCTTAAAAAATAATAATATTTATTGAAAATTATATATACAACGGATTAAAAATTCTAGATATATTGATTGAAAACTATATATATATTATTGTCTTCAATATCCTTTAATAAAACTATCCGATTTATAGACTTTTTGATCATTTTCTGTTAGACACCAATATTTAGGGGTGTACAAATAACCCGACAACCTGAGAAACCCGAACCAATCCAACCCAATTTTACCGTGTTGAGTTGGGTTGAATACATAAATGGATTGGGTTGGGTTCAAATCATGAAATTTTCATGGGTTGGGTTGGGTCAATGGTTGACCTAAAATCAACTCAACCCGACCCGACTAACCCGAATTTCATATTTAGTTTAAAAAAAATATATTTTTACCTATAACATAATTATTATGTTATTTAATTATCTATATTATATTTTGCATATTTATTTTATTTAATTATTATTGTTAGACTTTTTATTTTTTAAAATTTAATTATTATTGTTAGACTTTTTGAAGTTAGGTAAACTTGAATTTCGCATTTGCAATAAAAGTACACTTATGTTAATGTTTGTTCTAAGTTTCTAAAAATCGAAAAGAGGTGTTAGAAATTGTTTATTGAATATATTACTTATCATGGTTAGCTTCTTTAATTTTAGGTTATTTGCAAATTTATGAACCCGATAACCCAACTCAACCCAACCCTAAAGGTTAGGTTGAGTTGTGTCTTTAATTAGGTTGGGTTGGAGAATTGACCGACCTGAAATTTTTGGGTTGGGTTGAAAACCACCTCAACCCAACCTAACCCAACCCATGTTCACCCCTACCAATATCTACTTTTCATAGATTTTTAAATTTTTTTTTATTATACTCGAAAAAAACCCGGAATATAATTCGGAAAATTTAACTATCATATGGTAGCTCAATTGGTCAAAGAGGACCTTAGGTACATAAGTGATGAGTTCAAACCCCATGTCAGCCACTTACCTAGGAATTAATTTCAAATTAATATCTACAGGTTTCCTTGACATCCAAATATTGTAGGGTCATGCGGTATTTTCCATGACATTAGTGGAGGTGCGCGAAACTGGCCCGAACAGTCACGGATGTCAAAAAAAAAAAAAAAAAATTCGGAAAATTTAATTTTTATGAAAACGGTTGGCCGTTAAAAACAAGTCAGCACTCGGAGTTCAACGTGGCATTAGTTGTGTCTGCAACAAAACCTGTGCAGTTGACGGCTTGAGATGACGCCACGTGTAGATCACGCGAAACAACGAAGGGTGCACGATGAGCCGATTACGCACGGCCGCACTGAAGTAGAAGATCGCAAAGCTTCGATTTTTAAGCCTCCTCTGTTCTTTAACCTTAACCCTTTTAAACCCCAATTCCAAATTCTCTACATTTTTTCCCCTCTTCAATTCTGATTCAGGTTCTTCTTGATTTTGTTTCTTTGCTATGGTAAAAAAAACCCATTTTTCTATTCTCTTTATGGATATTGAATTCAACCTTTTTTTTTTTTTTTTGTTCTTTGAGATTGTGTGCTGATGTTTTAATTACTTTTTTTCAGGTTCTTGCTCTTTAAAGGAGTGTTCTTTGTCAAATATTGGTTGGCAATTTAGCTCATTTCTGACTCTGCTTTGAGCTCTTCTTTGGTTGGGGCTTTTTGGGTATGTTTGGGAGTGACTTTGAAATGGTTAAAATTGTGTTTTTTCATAGTCAAAATGCCCCAAATGTGCTTTTTAATTGTGTTTCTCCATTTATATAAGTCTAGATTCAAACGTTAAGTTGGTTTTCGATGATTAAGCTTAAGTGATTTTGTTACATATTTGATGTGTGACTGTTATTTAACCTGTTGTTATGGCAGTATGGGCTCATAATTGAGAATGTACCTTACGTCGAGGGTAGAGATCGGAAATGTGTGCCGATTGAGTATTCTTTCTTTTCTTGTTTTTTTCTGGGAAGACACTTGGGTGTTGTCGTGTGCGAGTCCTAGTCTCTCTCCTCGCCTAGGCTTTAAGCGTTCCTTAACTGATAGAGAAGCTATAGAGGTCATAGACCTCTTGTCTTTAATTCGGGAGATTTAGAGTGAGCGTGTCATAAGAGATATTCGCTCGTGGTGTTCTTGCTTGTCTGATGGCTTCTATCAAATCTTTCTTTTCTTGTCTGGTTAGCCCATCTCATTAGTTTTTGATAGGAAATTCTTAGTTTGCCTCGGTTTGGAAGGAGAAAATTCTGAAAAAGTAAAGTTTTTTATATGGTAGGTTTTGCACAACAATGTGAACACTGTGGATAGGGCGATGAAAAGGATGCCTTTTGTGATGCGTCCTTGGTGTTGTATTCTTTGCATAAGGGATGTTGATGATCTAGATCATCTTCTTTGAAGATGTCATACAATTTGGAATAGTTTCTTTTTGGCTTTTGACGTTGCCTTAGCTAGGCATAGTTTGTGTAAGGAGATGGTGGTCGAGTGTTTAAACCATCATCCTTTTAGAGATAAAGGTAAGTTTCTTCGGTAGGCTAGAGTTTGTGCTATTTTGTAGGGTCTGGAGTGAGAGAGACAATAGAATCTGTCTAGGAAAGAGAGATCTCTAGATGATATTCGGTCCCACAATAGATTCAATTTTTTTCTCAGGGTCTCAAGGACTAAGTTAAGTATTCAATAGGTCTAATCTTTTTAGATTGAAAGCCATTTTTGTAGGCTCCAATCTTTTTCCTTTTTGTGGGCTCTTCTTTTTATATGCACGTGTTCATTAATTTTCTTCTCAATGAAAGTCCGGGTTCGATTTTTTTTTTTCATGACTTGTGTGGTTTTCGCTCATATTAGAATAAATGATGATTGTGAATGGTGATAGGTGATTACTGATTAATGATTATTAATGAATCCAACTACTTTAGACCTAAAGAGGTAGAGAATGGCATGGTACTAGCCAGGTCAAAGAACACTTGACATTCTACTTCTGAATGGTTTTCAAAATTTTTTTTTTCTAACAGAGTATTAGTTTACAGAGCCACAGAAAACTCAGTTTGTTCTCCTAAGTGAAGTTTAAAACAACCCCGACCGTAGCCCTAGCAACATCTACTTCAAAACTTTATGGTATGCACTTTAATGAGATACTATGCTGTATCATTAGAAACTTAAATGCCCGTGCATCAACATAAACACGCTCTTATTTCTGTTCCTCAGGCCAGCAATAAGCCTATTTTACCAAAGGAAGAGGTATTCGATTTCAGGTTGCCTCCTGATCAGATGTACTCGAGGCATGTTGGGGTGCGTATAACTCTAACCTTATTGTTGAAATAAAACTGCTAAACAATCGGTCTTTACGCCTTTCCAATAGATCAAGTTTTTATTTGACATTTGGATTTGAATTGTTATTGATTGCCACTTTGAGCCTGCAATCCATTTGAAAAAAGTTACAATTTTTATCATCAGTTAGATGTTATTTCGGGTATGGATTGAATATTTGAAACATTGTTGTTTCATTCTATGCATGTCATTTGTTATATTTCCTAGTGTGGAAAAGCTTACAGAAACGAATCTGCTCAAATTTTCGGCTCGTATGAATTTCAGGACAGTGGTGCAGGCTCATCTGGAAGTAATATAAAAATGTTCTTCGTAGATATGGGGTTCCGTCCATCTCTTGTCGATCAAGTGATTGAAGAGAAGGGTACATCTAATCCTTTCAATTGTTAGAAAATAACACCTTTCTCATTAATGAGCACACTAAAGTATGTTGTTTACCTTTACTCTGAAGAAAATTGAGATGAGAGAACTCTATCCTTTAAGGTTTACACCATGAATTTTCTCCAAAGCTCAGGGAAAATTTCATTAGAAATGTAATAATGACCTTGAAATGTCCAGTTTGTATAGAATGTGATAATAATCTCTACTAAGAGTTGTGTTTCATCTTAAATCCAGGTGAAGATGATGTAGAATTGTTATTAAATACCCTGACTACATATTTGGTAAGTAGTTCAGATAACCCGTTTCATTGCGAAAAACTATGCAGGCTTATTGAATTACTAGTCTTGGGAGTTCAGTTTCAGTTTACACTTCACAGTTCACAGTATTGCACTCAATTGTTGTTGTTATACAACTTCTTAAATGGTCTCGAAGGGGCGACCTCGTTGGTACATGCTTGAGGTCTCCAAGGGTATTCTCCCTTGGAGATTCCAGATTTGAAACCTACAAGTGAGCTTAATTATAAAATCCATTGTTGTCTCCCGGGTCTGGGCTTTGGGACGGGCGTGGGTTCCCTCGGGTATGTTGTGAGGCTTGAGGTCCCCGTGATTTTTGGTTTTATGTCTTATAGCATAAAAGTTTCATTGGAAAAGTGAATGAGTTGCTTTAATTGACTAGACAGAACAAAAATCGATTCATGAGTCATCAGGTTCTCTTAATGGCTTACGAAGTGGTAACAAGAGCAGTAATCCTCCAAATTTTGCTGCAATCTGTTATAATCCGGTAAGTTTCCGACTGTTTTAAGTGCAATTACGCTTTATTTAATCCCCCTTGAACTCATTCAAACTTAAAAATGAAAAGAAAAAAAAAAACTTTTAGTGTTATAAGCTTGTCATTCTCATTGATATCGTATACATGAACTTTAATGTGACAGAATAGTCGTCGTATTTTATTCATCAGACTAATACATATACTGGGATACGTAAACCTAGAGATACAAGGAAACTCTAAAGATGTACAATTACCAAAAATGCCAAACTTAAAAAATAATACACATTAATTAAACATATATACTATAACAGTATATCTTGGAATTTTTGTTGTTCCATTAATTTTATTCATTGGAAAAAGAGGTTTGTTAGGGGATGAAATGATGAAAAAAATCTCAATGACTTAAGTTTGCAGCAGTATGTAGTCATGGCTGTATAATTTGAATCTGAAAACTTCATATTTCTTTAGTTTTGGGTCTTCTTTCAGTTAGAAAATAACTATATACAAATTGTTTGCTTTAAAAGTTCATGTCGTTTATTTAACGTAATAGGCTGGTCGGACCTCAAAACCCGAATCATCAGATTCTCTAGATAGCTTATTTGGTGACAAGGATGCAAGCAATGAAATCTCTTCAGCTGTTATAACAAAGGAGGTAACTTAATATTGATGCTTCTATCTTTAATATGTAGTATACATTGTTTTCTTGAATCAAAATAGTTTTTTTTGTTTTTTGAAACATCCTTGAACCAAATGCAATTTATGTAATTCTCGCTCCCGCGTGGAATCCAAGGGATTAAATAGGACTAGCAGTGTCGTCCCGAAGGGCTGGCAGAGTGGTTGGAGGCTTGGGCTTTGAAGGTATGCTCCCTTCGAAGTCTCAGGTTCGAAACTCACCTGTGACATACTCCTTCGATGTCTCCGGTGCCTGGCCTAGGGACGGGCGTGGTTATCTTGTTTCAAAAAAAAAATAGGACTAGCAGTGTCATTGCTACATCGAATTTATCCTCTTCCCTAATAGATTACTCTTGGTTGTGTTGTTGGTTGATATAATTAAATTTATTGAACCCATCATCTTAAGTCTTTGGGTTGATTGGTGATTTAACTTGTTTTAACATAGTATCAGGGCCCATTAAACCTAAACATGTATTCAGTCCATTAAAAATGAAATTGAGATCCGATCTAAGATTGGTGAATCCAAAAGAGGAACCATCTTGAGGGAGTATGTTGAGGATCCCACATTGGAAAGATGAAGAGATCTCCTAGCATTTATAAGATAGGTGGGCTATTCCTTTCATCACCAATTGGTTTTGAGATAGAACCTTATACTATCTAATATGGTATCAGAGTAGGAGGTCATGCGTTCAAATCTTTGCCCAATCGTTGCATCCCCAATTTACCATTGATTTACACTTGATTAGCATTCTCAAATTTTCAAGCCCACAAGTAAGAGACAGTGTTGTTTGATATAATTAAATTTAATCCAACCCATCATCTTAAGTTTTTGGGTTGATTGGTGATTTAACATATTTCAACGATTACTGTATCTTCTTCTCTGCTTTCGTTTGTGTTTGTTTATCAGTATAGAAAATGCTAATAGCTAGAAGTTTAAGCTTTTTTTAACTTTATAGTTGATTATACCCAATGCAGGAGGTGGATGATTATTATGGTAGTGATGATACCATTAAAGCATCCTTATTAATGATGAACTTTACTGTTGATGAAGTTAACTTTGCGATCGATAAGCTTGGTTAGTACACTTCCTGGAATAGTCGACTTGATTGAAGTTATCGATAAATACTTATGCAGCTATGATGATTTCTTATAACGCATTTTCAGGTGGAGATGCTCCCGTTAATGAGTTGGTTGATTTTATCATAGCTACACAGATCGCCAAGAAATTGGAGAAGGAAACTGATGAAAGATTCTGTAGAAATGAATTGAAAAAGGAGGTTTTTCATTATGTGAGTTCATGTGACAGTATTTTATTTTTTAAAAAAGTGTTGTATGTTCACTTTAGCCATTTTACCTAAATAAACCTTTGGTTATTTTTGCATTGTGTTCAAGAGGGTGTTAGGTGATGGGTTTAATCATAATCGTTACCTACCTAGAAATTAATTTTTTATGGGTTTTTTTGACATCCAAATATCGTTGTGGTATGTTCCTTGAGAATAGTCGAGGTGCATGTCTATGCTTAAGAGGGTCTTGAGAAACTAAGAGGTAATGAGTTCAATTCATGGTAACCACATACTTACGAACTAATTTCTTACGGGATTTCTTGACATCTAAATGTTGTACGGTCATATAGCATAGTCAAAATGCGCATAAGCTGAACGAGACATTCATGGATTATGAAAAAAAGTGCTCACCATATTTAGAACTGACATATATCTTTTAGTCTTGCATCTTCTGTTCTTGATGTTAGTCTAAAATTGTTCCTCAGGAAAATGATGAAACCTTGTTCATGACTATGGAGAAAACACTTCGCTTGCTCGAAATGGGTTTCTCTGAGAATGAAGTTTCTTTGGCAATTGAGAAGTTTGGTAAGCACACAACTCCTGATAGAAGGTCATATAGCAAGTGATTAGTGGAGTCATCTCATTGTCTTGTCGGTGTATAATTGTTTAGGCCCTGTTTGATAACGATTTCGGCTTTGATTTTAGGAGCCTATAAATCCTACCCTCATCTATAACTTCATTGTTGCGTTATCCATCTTTTGTCTATATTTTAAAAAACTAAGTCACATTTTGAAAATTTAAAATTTCAAAAACTTGCTTTTGGTTTTTGAATTTGGCTAGGAATTCAAATACTTCCTTAGAAGAGATGAAAAATCATGATAAATTGAGAGAAAATATGCTACATTTTCAAAAAACCAATAGTTATGGTTCTGTTTGATAATTATTTGGTTTTTTGTTTTTGGTTTTTGAAATTTAAGCTTATTTTTACTCAAATTTTTTATCATGTGTTCCATCTTTCCTACAATGTATTCCATCTTTTCTTAAGAAAGTAGGTGAATGCTAACCAAATTTCAAAACTAAAAACAAGCTTTTGGAAGCTATTTTTTTTTTGTTTATAAATTTTGGTTTGGTTTTTAAAATATAGGTAAGATATAGATATTCAAGTAAGAAAAAACATATGGTAAAGTAGTTGTTGTAGGCTTAAATTTTGAAAACCAAAAACTAAAAATAAAATAGTTATCAAACGGGGGTCTATTCAACCGGAGCCTTAGTTCTTCCGATTTGCAAATGATATGTTTTGGGCTTTTGTGTTCATTTTGCTCTAGGAGGTCAGTTTTCCATCCAAACTTCACCTTAAATTTTGTGTGGGAACTGCATTTTGGCTTTCTCATGTCTAATGTTAAGCCATTAATGGAGGCATTAACTAGCATCAATCTTCCAGGTTCAGACATGCAAGTTTCGGAACTTGCCGATTCCATTGTTACAGGTCGAATTGCTGGTGACTACCCTGCAAATGATGAGGTTCCTTACCCTTGAACTCTGCTAGTCAATTTTTTTTTTTCTTTTTAACAAGGAAACTGCTGGTTTATGTTTATTTTAGTATTTTTATCTATTAAATATTATTTTCTATATTTTTGTTTTATGACTAAGTAGTATCATTTCATTTTATTATTAGGTCATTTTTTCCTTTTATTATTAGATATTATCTTTTCCTTTTATCATTAGGTCATTCTATTTTATCATTAGATTTATCTTTTCCTTTTATCATTAGGTCATATTCCCTTTTATCATTAGATTTATATTTTCCTTTTATAATTAAGTCATCTCTTGTACTCTATATAAACCCATTGTTGGGTTCATTATTAAATGAAGAATTTAGAGAATTTCAAATTTTATCTTTCAACCGAAACTTTTCATTCACTAATGCTTGATAGATTCAAACTCGATGACAGATAAAAAAGAACATATGCATGCCCAAAAAATTGGACTAAGAAACTAATATATTTTAGTTAACCGTTGATCTTATGACTTCTTGGTTCATAAGCACACACTTATGTGGCTGAGCTATGGACTCTTGTTAGCTTTTAGACTAAGAAACTTAATTGAACAAGTTTGCGGAGATCTTTAGACTCGAACCAATCATGAATCTCGAAATCCACACGTTATAGCACCGAGGATAATAAAAAACCTCCCAAAACACAGGGAAGTTCTGAAGACTGAACTTTGCTAGCCAAAGTATTTGTACTTAGCCTTCTTACTGTTCTTCCCAAATCTCATTTATCTCAGAATCTATGTATGTGTTTGAAACAAAATTTGTATATAGACTCAAACATATACATAGCCTGAACAACATAAATAAAATATTCGACTCTATCCCAAATTTTGTCTGCCTCTTCAATTTAGTGTTAAAAACTACATTGTTCCTTCAAAAAAAAAAATCCTTACCTAAAGTCAATGCCACACATTTTTAAAATAGCATTTGTTAACTTTGTTTTAATTAAATAAATCTATTCTGCATGTTGGTAAAATTCTATTTGAGAGAATCAGCTAGTTAGAGATCAAGTTTTTATCTTAAATATTTTAGTTAAAATACCATTTTGATTCCTGAATTTTGGTGGTTGTTCCACTTTAGTCCCTGAATTTTCATGTCTCGATTAAGTCCATGAACTTTGATGTTTGTCCCATTTTTGTTTCTGAACTTTCAAAGGTTAAATTTTAGTCATTGTAGTTTCTAAAAAGCTCAAAATTAGTCTATGTTGTTAAAATGAGGTTAAGTTTTCCATTAAAGTGAGATGAAATGCAAAAATTATATTTTTCTCTCCTCAACGATTCTATCTCCCCATTCCAAATAACAAAGGTTGAGGAGAGAGATTTTTATTTCTTCATTTCATCTCACTTTAATGGAAAATTTAATGCATGGACTAATTTTGAGCTTCTGGAAAAGTACGGATTAAAATTGGACATTTGAAAGTTTAGGACTAAAATGGAACGAACACCAAAGTTCAAGACCAAAATGGTATTTTAACTTAAAAAAAATTGAGTTCTATGTTCTTGTGAAGCTTATTTTGTTAATTATTTTTGTATTTTTTGGCCAAGCATCTGATACTACCCCATTGCCAAAGTGCTTCTAGTATTCTAAAACCTTATTTTATTTCCATGGCTTTGTGCAGCGTTCATCATCATTCTGGATTGGTGGTTTACATATTCCAGAAGTTAAAGTCGAGAAATCGAGCTCAGCCGGAGTTTCTCTGTCAAGGAATGTTACCATTGAGGAAATATTGAAGGGCAAAAGGCCGAAAGAAGAATATACGGATGACTTTCCGAATCCGATTCCTCGTTTCGATGCTAAACATAAAGGGAAAAGGCCAAAGCCAGACCATGCTGATGACTTGAGCTCTCTCTATGGTCCTGAGTGGTTGGAATCAAAAGTAAATCCAACATTCCCCGGATTCGACATGCCCCTACCGCCTTCAAAATTCAATCCTTCAAGAACTCTTGATAAAGTTGTGGCTAAACCTCCATTTTTCTTGTATGGAAATGTTTTGGATGTATCTCGTGATTCTTGGGAAAAAATTTCCAAGTTCCTTTATGCCATTGACCCTGAATTTGTCGACACTCGCCACTTCTCGGCCTTGGGTAGAAGGGAAGGCTATGTGCACAACCTTCCGTGCGAAAACCGGTCCCACATTCTCCCAAAGCCTGCAATGGTCATCGAAGACGCTATACCGCGCACAAAGAAATGGTGGCCTTCTTGGGATACAAGGAAGCATTTGAGCTGCATTAGTTCTGAAACTAGAGGATTGCCTCAGCTGTGCGATAGGCTTACAAAGACAATGACCGATTCTCGTGGAGAGCTCACGCCTCAACAGCAGAGAGACATTCTTCATCATTGCATAGCTTTGAACCTTATCTGGGTTGGCCAGTTCAAATTGGCTCCTGTAGAGCCTGAACAGTTGGAGCGCGTGCTCGGTTATCCGGTTAATCACACTCAAGACGCCGAAAGTAGCTCAATGGATAGGCTTCAAATTCTCAAGTATTGTTTTCAGACAGACACTTTGGGGTATCATATCTCTGTTTTGAAGTATATGTTCCCAGAAGGGTTGATTGTGCTGTCCATTTTCAGTGGAATCGGTGGGGCGGAAATTGCATTGCACCGTCTTGGTATTCGTTTGAAAGTTGTCATATCGGTCGAGAGTTCGGCTGCAAAGAGGAGGATTTTGCAGAAATGGTGGCGTAGTAGTGGACAGACTGGGGAGCTGGAGCAGATTGAGGACATACAGAAACTAACAAGCAACAAGATTCACAATTTGATTAAGAAATATGGTGGTTTTGATTTCGTAGTTTGTCAGAATCCGTGTTCTCGTTCTTTGTCGTCTTCGAAAATGAGCGGAGACGCCGAGGGTGTAGCAAGCTTTGATTTCTCTATATTCTACGAGTTCGTTCGTGTTCTTCAGGGTGTAAGGAATACAATGGAAAGAAAGAAGTGATGACAATGTTCAGTTCATCATCTGCTTGTTCTATTTGGTATTATTGAATTCACAACTCAATACCAGACTAAATTATATTGTGAATGCTTAAAAATTTCCAGTCCCTTCACTCATATAACTGCTCTAATTGGAAAAGTATCAGGTTTTGCTATGGGGGAGGAGTATGGATACTCTTATTTATGGTTAAAATATCATTTTGGTTCTTAGATTTCAGTGTTTGTTCCATTTTGGTTTTAGTCCGTGGACTTTGAAGAAAGTTAAAAAATGGTCCCTATGATTAGTTGCAATCAAGTGATCTAGATTAATTTAAGAATGGTAGGGGAAGAGAAAAGAAGGATGAGAAGTGAAAGATTTAGGAAGGAGAAAAAGAATATTCATTCTCTCTCCGTATGGTTAAAATATCATTTTGGTTCTTAGATTTTGGTGTTTGTTCCATTTATTTTTCTCGTTCTTTGTCGTCTTCGAAAATGAGTGGAGATGCCGAGTAACGGTAAATTAACATCATTCTAACCGTATGGATCATTTTATTAACCCTTTTTTTTCTTAATAATTTAGGAACTTAAAACTTTGCTCCTCTAAATTTGAGGGCACCACTGGTCTAGTCCCTAGAGTGTGGTACTAGAATACATCGTAAGACTAAAAGTGAAATTAGGGGGTCGCCTGGAAATTAATCCCATAACTGTTTCGAATTTAGGATCTTGAAAGGAGCACACCCCTAAAACTCAGGCACTCAACCACTGCACCATCTCTAGGGAACAACTTTTTTAAAGTACACAAACTAAAATTGGACTATATTTAATGACTAAAATGAAACAAATATCAAAGTACAAATACTAAAATTGAACTATGTTCGAGGACCAAAATGGAACAAATACTAGAAGACAAACTGAGAATTAGACGAACCAAAATGGAACAACACAAAAATTAAAAGACCATAATGGTATTTTAACCCTTCTTTATTGTTTGTCTGAGAAGCATCAACATTACAAAAGAGCTATAAAGACAAAACCATAGTGTTAAAGCAAGGGAGTAATATTAGAAATTTTGAACATAATGGTGAGCATATAGTTGTATAAATTACTCAAGGTACATAGTAGTTACCAGCCAAAAGAGAGAGACCCTCATGTTTTTCTACATTCTACACATCACTCAATATGGGAGGATTAAAAATGAACCCAAAAAGGGATGGTGTTGGAAGAGCCTAAGAGATATTAAAATCAAGACCCATTTACACAAAAGTGGCTCTTGTTTGATGTTCTATGGTGGCTTTAGAAACTATTATTATTATTGTTCTTAAACTTATAGCCTTAGCAGCTATATTCAGTGGTCTCTGCAATATTCTGAGGAGCTCCTTCTTGCAAACAATCAATGGGAGGAATGGTCAAGGTTTCCTGAATTCCAAATGCATTCCAACAGAAAGGATCTTCCACGAGCTCGCCCTCGTGCGGTAGCAATTCTACTTCCGACATTGTAATATTTGCGCAGGCCACGGTGTCGCTGCACGCGAAGTGGATCGGAGTGTTCCTAACGTCGTATGTTCCCTTGATGTTCTTGTACAAGACTTGGTTCACAAACACAGCCGACGTCTGGTTCCGACAATCCTTGGACAAGCAGTAGTACTGGTCAACTATGATGCAGTTCCTAACGTTCTCCATTTGTATGTTCTCGAACAAGATGTCGCTCACCGTTCCCGAGCCTCCTTGCCATGTCTTTATCCTCAATCCATTGTCTGAATCTCTAATCACTGCATTTCTCACTGTTATGTTGGAAACACATGCTTGAGAATTGTGGACTCCCAAGCTCCCAATGCTGCTCTTTTCCAAAAACCAAACATACAACAATGAATTACTCACTGTTTGAGTAGTGAATCAATGAAAAATAAAGAACAAAATTGAATTGATATTGTTGGTACCTGATTCCATGACTTGGCCCACACGTGACGCCTTCGATGTCCACATCGGCACAGCCGGGGCCAATTGAAATGCAGTCATCACCTATGATTTTAAGATCATAAATCAGCAAAAAAAAAAAATGACAAAAAAGGGCATTGGTTTAAGTTTCATACCATTGGCTATCATGGAGTTGTATATTCCAACCCCTTTGGTATCCTCTATGTGGATTCCATCAGTGTTGGGACTGAGCTTTGGGGAAGAAATTGAGAGCTTTTCTATCAGAACTCCTTCACAACCATCAAATTTCATATGGAACTGTGGACTGTTTTGGATTCTTAAGCCACTCACTTCCAAATTGCTGCTCATGAAGAATCTTATCAACTGAAAAAAAAAACCCCCAAATACTCAAAATTCAGTAAGCATTTGATTCATATTTATATATGTCAGATGAGAAGGGAGGTTAAATTACAAGTTTAGATCATAAACTTTTAAATTTGTGTCTATTAGCCATTAGGTTCTTGGAACTTACACATTTATATCTATTTGATCCTTAAACTATAAAATGTGGATAATAGGTTCTTAGACTTTCAATTTTGTAATTAATAGGTTACAAACTTTTCAATTTGTGCCTAATAGGTCCTTGACCTAGTTGTGGTTCTTAGAATCCATAGAATTACTATACATACAAAATTGAAAGTTAGAGACATATTAGGACCATACTACATACACAAGCCTCAAACCTCAAGGCCGTGTTTGGCGAACGGTTTCTGTAATGAAGGTTGGGTTGTTATAATTTAATCGGTGGGTTGGCCCAAACCCAAGCTCCCATTTCATATAACTTATGTTCCCATTTGAGACTAATCTTTTTTTATCTTTTACTGTTATAATAACCTGCATTCCAAACACAGCTTATAATGATTCACCGTTTTTAATAACCTAATCTTAATAATAACTCAACTGGTGCCTCAAACACGACCCGAAGACTAAATTTGTAATTTAAACCAAGAAATTAAAAATATTAGAGGGCATCGAAATGTGTTTCGTTCTTCTTACCGCGGGGCTGTCACATGGACCTGGCAGAGTGGATCCATTTGGACCCTGAAGTGAAAAAAGAACAAAATATAAGTCTTGGAATCAAATTTGAAACTGAAATTAGAAAGAGAGAAAAACTCAAGAGCAATGAGATGGGATTTTGAAAAACAAAAATGCAATGTAGGGTACCCTATGTGGTTTGCATGGCAACTCCCACCATTTCTGTCCATTCCCTTCAATAGTTCCAGTTCCAGTCAATGTCATTTGATCCAGCCTATAAAACACAAGCCATTGCCTCACGCTGTCCGCCTTCGGCCACGACTCTGGTCCGTCAGGCGGCATCAAAGTCCCATCCACCTGATTAGCACACCCTCATAAGTTCCAATCCTCAACATGAACAACAACAACAAGAGAGACTCAAACTAACCTTAAACACAAGTCCTGGCTTGCAAGGCCCGGTGAAGATAGTCGAAGTGATTACGAAGCAGCGATCGGCGGGAGCGAGAACAGTAGCAGATTCGACAGCGCAGGCAGCTTTCCATGCTGCTCGAAAGGCAGCAGTGTCATCAGCACAGCCATCTCCAACAGCTCCATAGTCAGTGACGTCGAAAACACAGTCCGAAGTTGTCGTGTTTGCGGGATCGTTTGGATAAGGATCAGACGGAACTGAATTAGGAGGTGGTTCAGCTGGATTTGAAGGAATTGGTTGCTCTGGTGGTGAGTAAACAGGGGAAGGAGGAGAGGAATCTTCATTAGGAGGGCCTTGTTGCTTGTTTCCCTTGTGAAAATGGTACCTTCCTTGCACATTGCTCAAATTCTCCACTAAAAAAATGGCTGTGACCCAAACCATTACTGCCAAAACCTTGAGCTCCATTGAACTTGAGTAACTTCTTTTCAACTCTATCAGCCAAATTTAAAGAGAAAGTATAGCAAGTGAGAATCTTTTTTCTCTTTCTTTTTTTCACAATATATAGGGTGCACGAATAGAACCTGTGATCTCGAAGTCGTTAGTACAAGTCTTACGTCAGTTGAACTATGCTGATGCAACTGAGAGTCTCTCTCTTTTTTTGACAATATGTAGGGTGTATGAATTGTACCTGTGATCTCGAAATCGTTAGTACAAGTTTTACGTCAGTTGAGCTATGCTAATTTTGACATGCAACTGAGAATCTCTCTCTTTTTCTGACAATATGTAGGGTGTAGGAATAGTACCTGTAATCTCGAAGTCGTTAGTGTCTTACGTCAGTTGAGCTATGCTGATTTTGACATGCAAATGAGAATATTTTTCTCTTTTTTTTACAATGCGGGACGTGTAGGAATAGAGACTCTGACCTCGAGGTCGTTGATGCTCTTAAGACAATTGAGCTATGTTGATATTGACACAAAAGCGAGAATGAAAAAGTGACAAAAGCTAGAGTTTGAAGAATGGGAAGAGAATGTGGAGGAAGAAAGAGACTTGAGTTGAAAACAACATATGTTAAGGAAGGGAACTCTCAATGAAATGGGCAAGTTGGGGTGGACAGAACCTATATTTATTAATATATACTTTTAAAGCAAAAGAAAAACAAGTAACTTGTAGAAAGAGGACACGTGTCAAGTTCAGAGAGATGAGGAGAAGGATATATTATAGTAAAAGTAAAATATATTTTTTATGGCTGCAGTGCTTTTGCCATTGCATGGAGCGAACATGGCTGATACTGAGAGAGAGATCTGAGTTTCTGTTGGATTTAAATTACAAAAAGTTAAAATATTATTTTAGTTTTTGTAATTTAAATTTTCTTGTAATTTAAATTTGGAAAAAGTACGTTTTTAGTTGTTAGATTTGATGTTTAGTTTCTATTTGATTTTTATATCAAAAATTTTAAAATAGAACACTTTTTATCTCTCCCGTTAAAATAAAAATGAGAGAATATAGTATGATTTATTCAACTTCGACTAAAATAAAATTAATCTTAAAAAAAAAAACAGGAGAAACAACTTTAATTTGATTGAAGGTATATGAATTGAATTTAAATATTTAAAAGTGGAATAAAATACACTTTAGTTTCTAAATTTTGTACAGAATGGGTCAATGATGCAATTAGTTATCTAGTTTAGTGCTAATCTATTTTCACTCAACGATCACAGTTCGGTCCTTGGAATCGGTATTTGTAATTTTCCTCCCCAATACTTTTCATTTAATTTTTTTATTCAATACAACATTTGAAAATAGAAGACTTAAACGGTTGGTTGTTAGATTATGCCAGATATCATTAGAGCTATATTTTTATTGGTAGAAAGAATTTATTTTTTTATACTTCTCTTTTTCTTTATACATTTTAGAAGTGTATATATGTTCACATTGTGTTTTTTTATTGATATTATTTTTAATGAATCAAATGCAGAGAAGAAAAAAAAAAATTAAACTTTATCGTGAAGACTAATTTAAAGCTTTATTAAACTAAAATTATATACTTGAAAAGAATTAAAATAGAATTAATTTAAATTATAGAGATCAAAATATTATTTTAACTTTTTAAAGCGTGGGTTATTAAACATAAGAGTTTGGGGTACTAATCATTATAGTTAGAATATGATAACCTATGTTTGGAGTACAAGTCATCCTTGTGAAGGAATGATAATTTCAAAAGAATTTTCACATTAATATGATATTACTCACTTTCACATAACTCCTCATAAATTTATTTTTTATTCTATTCAAAATGTCTCATATTAATCGAGATCATGATTGTCATCTCTCATAAGCGAAAAATCTAAATAAATTCAATCTTTATATAATTAAATATGATACTAGGCTTTATTTATCTTCTCAACAATTATAACAAATGATATTATTAATTATAATATAAATTAAGTAATGTAAATGTAAGTTATTATAATTCAACTTAACTCATTCTTAAATGGAGGGTTGTCAACGTTTCCAAAAATATATGAATCAAAATGATATCAAAATAAAAATGAAAAACTTGTAAAAAATAACTATAAATATAATCACTTTAAAAAATATATATATATATATATATATATATATATATATATAGAGGTCATTGTTATTGATAAATATTTATTTATACTTTTTTATAAAGCTTTATTAATAAATATTTATAATACCGTATTAAAACTTAGGGAAATTTGCATGTATATTATAATAAGGCAAAAAAAATTACATAAATAGCAAAATAATGAAAATATTTGTAAATATAGCAAAATCATATTTTAGGCCTTTTGATAGACTCCATCAATAGTGTACGATAAGACTCCATGTTGATAGACTTCACCAATAGTGAAAAAGGAAAAATTTACTATATTTACAATATTTTTTAAATTTTGCTATAATTCTAATGTGGGGTAGGGATGCTTTAGAGTGCAGATTTCCATTATAAAATGTAGATTAAACTTAATAATTATTTTTAAAAAAGAGTGGGTGCTTCATTGTTCAAAATATCAAATAATTACTAGGTCAAGAATTTAGATGGGGCATTTAAGCCTTCTTGTTAAGTCTCATCCTCAGGCAGTTGTGACTAAGTTCTATATAGCTAGCAGCTAGCTAGGTCTGGTTCCATATGAGTGCAAAATTGACTTGGACATACCTTTTGTAAGATACTTTCTTACAAAATAACCAACCATACATCTCATCTCTTGTACATATTGGGAGTAAGATGTGATAGATATAACTCTCTAGTACTACATTCACACTATGCGTCCCCAAGGGGTGGCAGAGTGGTTGGAGACTTGGGCTTTGAAGGTATGCTCCCTTCGAGGTCTCAGGTTCGAAGCTCACCTATGACATACTCCTTCGATGTCTCCGGTCCCTGGCCTAGGGACGGGCGTGGTTACCTTGTTTAAAAAAAAAAATACTTTCACACTATGCCAAACTCAAGATTCAAATTATTATATTTATATATAAAAATAATAATTTCAAAGCTAATTTCAAAACATTTTAAAGTTAGAAGACGAACCCAAAAAAAAAAAAATCCCCACCTAAGATTCTTAGCATTCTTTTGTCTTCTTTATCTATATATATTTTAGGAGAGTTCACTGAGTTTTGTTTTTCTTTTATTGCTCGTGTTTGGCATTATTTTTCATAACCGAAAAAATAAGTGAATTTGTCATCCATAACTTATTTTTGGCTCTTCATTATAATTATCACTTTTTTTAAAATAATTAATTTATATTCTACCATTTTTATACTTCTATCAGTTCAATCGAGAGATTTCTATAAATTTTGTGCCCCAAATGAATAAATTTGATAATTGTGTTATACATGTAATTATTTTATACATGCAAAATCCCCCAAAAAAAAAAAACCAAATATTATAACAACTCTCCCATTTCTTTTGTTTTTTTTCAATGAAGATTGTGATTGGTAAACTTAGATTAATTCAAACTTGTAAGCTATAAATATAACAAATTCACTT
>JBBMEF010068979.1:0-10817 GCA_037832685.1 Sicyos baderoa | reverse complement strand
TTTTTGCAAATATTATTCATATATGAGATTTTTGTAATTACTTTCTATATAGTGTCTATATATGCAAATCTCTCTTTTTTTTTTTATGTTAATTTTTTCTTTAAAATGATTTTTTTTTTTTTTTGTGACTCTAAGTGATGCCTAAGCAACAAGTAGAATCACTCTACTTATTCATATGTAGAGAAATATTTCTTTTTAATTATTATAAAGTGACCTAATGATTTAGAGACTTAAAAAATTAAAAGGTTATGTGTTAAACTAATGACCATCATCTATTTAAAAATTATTGTCTATATGTATTCAAAAAAAAAAAAATATTGTCTATAAATTTTCTAAATATTATTGAATTTAGTAATATATATCTGAAAATAATCGAAATAGGCGTAAAATGGTTCCTACATTCGAGGATATTTACTAAATAACATTTATCTTTTTTAAAAAAAAAATACTTTTTCTTTTATGAAACGTTTTAATTTTTTTACTTGATCTCTACTTTTCGTCAATATCTTTTAAGTCTCTAGATTTTTTAAATTATTATAGATTGAAATGATTACTATCTTTCCAAATTAGTTAAATAGTAAGATTAAATACTTATCTCAAATAATAAACTTTTTGGAACACTTATATTAAAAAGATCCAAACTTTTCTATTACTCTGATCTAAATTTAAGTTCTATTTATCTCTATCTCTAATACTCAATTCCTACAGCATTGTAAAATTAAATAGTTATAAATTTTGTTTTACATTCTTAAGTAAAAAAATAAAAATAACAAACGGAAAATCTAAATGCCAATTGTTTTGAAGTCATTTATGTTATTATTAAAACCTACATAGAGTACACAATTTTTTTTTAAAAAAAATATTTTCACAAAAGTGATGACAGCTATATATATGTGTGTCAAAAGAAATTGAAAATGTTTGAATTATTGATTTTATTTATTTGAAATTAGTGAACTGATACTTTTTATATTGGATTTGTGATTTTTATCAAAATTGATGGCAATCCATTTTTAACACAAAATTATTGATTCTCTTTGTGTGTAGTTGGTTGGTTTTCATTTCCTAATTTGTATTATTATTTTTTTAAATTAATTGATTATAATTGAATTCAACATTCAATTCTAAATCATATTGAACTCTAATCTTATTTTAGAGATAGTATTTTCTATAGGATTTTTTTTGTTGAGAAGCCTTTTTTTATAGGATTTGTCATATCCCTTTTCAACACTTGTTTACAATGATGATAACTATTTAATTGATCAAATAAAAAATAAGCCTTTAAATAGTAAGTTTATAAATATTATTTCCTCCAATAATTTTTCTAGTTTAAATTAAGTAGTTTTTAACAACTTAATTTGGTATTTAGATTTACGCAAATTAAAAATGAAAATATTTTATCACAAAAATGAAATCTCTTTAGAGAAATTATAAGAAAATAAATACAAAAATTAAAATAATTAAACCTAAATAATGAGAAGTTGAAAAAAAAAAAAAAAAAAGGAAACTCAACCATAAGGGTAAAGCAGTAAAATGAGTATTTGAATTTTGAATTTAGCGTCAAAATTCAAACTTCCAACGTGTCGCTGACGTGGATGGGTCCCAGCGGTTCCCTTTGCTTGTCTGGCGGCTCGGTTGGTTCACGGGCTGGTTTTTAAATTAATATTCCTTTGGTTTCCACCAACACCTGCACGTGCCATTTCCCAACTCAGCCTTTTCTTTCATTTCACTTTTTATGGAATTTCAAACAATTCTACTTTTTAATTTCGAAGATACATAAATACACTTTTGAGTAATATATTATTTTTTTTAAGTCTTTTCATGTTGTACTGCTTTTTTTTCTTTTTTGAAACAATGTTTGTTGAATTTGTGAAAATGTAATTTGTAATTGTCAAAGTGTTTTAATAAAAGGATACTCTTATATTAAAAAAAATTAAAGGGTACTCTTTCAAGTAAAAAAGTTATTATTTATTTATTTTTTTTTTTATTTTTTTTTTTTATCATTATGAGTATTTTCTATTTGGTTCGTGATTCAATCGAACTTTTCAATTAAAAGTCTAGGGTGAAATTACCATTTGTATGGATAATATGTGTTTTTAAAATTTTGTTTGAATAGAAGTTGTCTCAAAAATCTAAAATGTGTATCTATTTAGGTCTTGTTTGATTTTCTGTTTGAAATTTAGGGATTTAGATTTGGAATACGGGAGTTTGGAATCAGTTGTTTGGTAAATGTAAAGATTTCGGGGAATTTGATTTCGAGGAGTTTAGAATCCGGGGATTCGAAAACCTAATAGTTTAAACAAACCAAACAACATACTTTTTATTTTGGATTATCAATACAACAAACTAAACACCCTAATCAAGATTTCGAACAATTTGATTATGATATTGAATTTCGGAAAATCCAGATTCCAGAAATCTCGATTTCAACCCACAAACAAAACAAGGCCCAAATATAAATTTTCAAAATTGTTTAATAGTTCATCATTTAAAATTCAACTCAAAGTTAGGAGATTTAATCTTTTTATTAGTGAAGCATACAAGATATTACCATAACTTAATTCCTTTTAGCATAAGTTAATAAACTTTTTTAAAAAATTAATTGTTTAATAAAATCTTAGACATAATTTCATTTAAGGTATGATTTTTTAGAATCTTAGGCGTTTTTGGTCTTTTTTTTTGTTTTTTTTTTTTTTTTTTTTTTTTTTTTTTTTTTTTTTTTTTTTTTTTGAAGTTTCACTTTAGTCTCTATATTTCAAATCCAACATTTTTATCTTTGACATTTCAATAATTCTCAATTTTAGTTTTTCAGATAATGGGATAATGTATCTTTTAAATTTTTTTCATTTTTCTTTTTTTACGATATATCTATTTTATCTAAAAATATAATTATCGTAGGTAATATAAAATTATAATTAAAATAAGGATAATGTGTCTTTTAAATTTTCTTTGTAATTATTGTATTCTTTTTTTAAAAAAAAAATCATTTAAACACCATAATTACATATTATTAAGTTATTAGATTTTAAAATTAACTTAGTGACCATCATCCTAATCAGTATTCGTTTCACTCATTAACGGTTCAGTTATTTCAAAAACTAAAATTGAGAATTATTAAATTGTCGAGGGTAAAAATATTAGATTTTGTAACATAAGAACTAAAGTAAAACTTCAACCAAAACATAGGGACAAAAAAAAAAAAATTCCCTAGATTTTAAAAAATGAACCGATATACTAGATAGAAAATTAACAAACTAACTATATATTTTTCTTAAAAAAAAGATAGAAAACTAAATTTCATATCTAGCAAGACTCTAAACAAGTTCATGAGTTAAAAAAAACGCCAACTAGGCATTAAAAAAATTATTAGACACAAAATAAATTTTTAACCTTTAAATTTTAAATTTTTAATTTTAAAATTTATTAAATACATTTTAAAGTTTAAGAATAAAATAGACATATAAATTTACGATTTATTAGCTAATTTTTAAAATTCATGTACGAATAGATGGACATTAAAGTGTTTGGACTAAATTTACCCTTTAACCTAAAATATTAAAATAATGATTTACATGTTTAAGACAAAATTATTAGGTATAAAATTGAAAATATAATGTCTAATGAGACTTTTAACACAGAAACAGTATTCTAAAAAAAAAAACAGAAACAGTTAAGATTTGTTTTCCTTTGTTAAAAAATAATTGGGAGTTTTTTTCTTTTTTTTTTTCTTTTTTTTTTTTTGAAAATAAAAATTAATTGGGAGTTCAACTTTAGAGACGTTAGTAATTCTTTGCTTTTTTATTTTTTATTTTTGTTTAGTTTAAATTCATGATGCTTTAATTAATACACATTTAAGCTAGTCTCCATTCAACTATATTCATAGTTTTTTTTACAATGTGGAGTATGAATTCAAGTCCAATCTTTTGCTTGATAGTATATATTTTATATAAGTTTAATTAGGTTGATATCGTCGAGCTATACTTCCATTAAACAATTTATTTCATACGTTTAAAAATTCTCAAATATTTTTGAAGTTGTGCATATAAGCCTTATCAAATATAGTATACATTTTTTAAAAAAAATAGGCTCTTGAGATATCCATGGGCAGGAGGATTCAGAAATGACTTTTTCATTTTAATCTCTGCCACCAAAATTACTCGTCGTCTCCACAAAATTTATCATTTTTTGTAGGGATCGAGAGACAGGGATTTTTCTTGGAGAACTGACGAGTTAAGTTCCATGAATAATTTAATTAATATTCGTATATGAATTTTAAAAATTACATATATATATATATTTATAATAATTAATTTTTTTTAGAAAATATATATCTAAGTTTCAACTATATTGTTGATTATTCAAGAATATTAATTTGAATAGATAGTTTCACCAAGAAATGTTTTTTATATGAAATTAAAGACATATAGATGGAAACACGAGACTACATTTTCCATCCCCAATTTCGTTTAACCCACACAATAAACTCTCTTGTATCCGGCTATGTTACCTACCTAAACGGGGATTTCCCGCCTATCCAAGCATTTGTTATAAAATTAAACTCGGAATATTTTTCCAAATGGATCTACCAAAAATATAGTGAAACAACACACGATGAGAGATTATTGCAACTATCTAGGCGACGTCTTTGTGTCGTTAGTGTTTAACCATTTCTAGAACATGGACGAGATGAAAACTTTAACTCTCTTTGCAAATTTTTAGGTCCAAAATTTGTCATTTGGCAAAAATTGGTTCCCCAAATCGATGGTGTTAAGAACACTTGGCTCTTCGAGAAGTGCAATATTCTTTAACGTACTATATAGTTTTGAGTCAATAATTTTTTTTTAGTTCGATGAGTTTCAAGCACATTTTTTATTATTATTGTTATCACTTTATGATTAATTTCAATTGAATTATACTATTTTGTTAGCTAAAATAATTTTAAGTCAATAATATTATGTTAATTTTGTATTGAATTTCATTAAAAAAACCTTATGGCAGTAGGCCCGGGGAACGGAGGCAAGATACGATACAGAGAAAACAAGATCACGGAACTAGCCCTAGCAATCAGAGGTGACGGAAGCCTATTTTGAGTATCGCGAAAAGTAGGCAGTACGAGAAGCAAACTCCGGAGCTCGAGCTATCGGCTTATCGGGGCTCCTCGAGTCCAGGTCTCGGAGTGGCGGGCCAGGTCTTCTCCGAGAATAGTCCTTATTGGCTTGAGTGCCTAGTGCTTTTCCGAAACTCAGGCTTCAAATAGACTACCGAAGAAGATCAGGAAGAAGTCTACTATAAAAAATGTACACAACTTTTCTTTTAAATAAGATGGGAGCTAAATATCAATTTTCAAAATTTAATTCCTAATCCGACATAAAATTATTACAACTAATAATCTTAAGTTAATACACCACTCACTCACTCATAAAAATATAAATATCTTATATTTCACAATGACATAACTATTCTATAAATGATTTTATCACTCACCTCATAGTGATTGAAATAAATAAATTTTGTATACAAATTAGTTTTATATAAATATTAATGGTCTAAATTTATAAATTTTGTATTTTATTTTAAAATGAATTGTTGAATCATTTTGTCACTCATCCAACTACAAATCAAGGTTTACTGGAATCATTTTATATATTAATAATCAACAGATGGAACTTCTAATAAATCTTCCCCCAATAATTAAGAAGGGTATAAATTTTCCAAAACAAAAACAATTTAAAGGTAACTTAATTGATTATTTATAAAATTAAAAAAAAAAACAAATCTTCTAATAAATCTTCACCCAATAATTAAGAAAGTTCAATTATAAATATATTTATATTTATACAAAATAATCCAATATTCTATGATTTGATATTAAGAAAAAGTGTAATTATCTAAAAAATATATATAATTCATGTCAATCATTAGGATTAGATTCTCAATTAACTGATTGGTCATCAATTATTCAAATCAATCATTCCTATTAATTTTGATTATCATTATCTTATAAATGATTTTATTTTATTCTTTTTAATGGTTTTTTTTAGTAGAAACCATTAATTTATTTTTCAAATTCTAAAAATTTTCAATTTTTATTCTTAATTTACTAAAGGATTTTTAGAGGAGTGTAGATGAGAGGGTATGAGATGTTAATGGTAGAAAAACCCTTATTTGTAATGCATATGAGATGACAAGAAAATTTTGTTTAAAAATAACCAAATGAAATTACAGAAAAAAGTTGTTTAACTTTAATGTAGAGGGAGATGATTGAGATGTTTGAGTATCTAATGCATTTTTTCAAAAAAAATAATTTTATAATTTATTGTTTAATAATAAAATTATTCTTAACTCTTTAATCATAGCATAATGTCACTAACATAAAAAATAAATAAATAAAAAAGAAGACTAACATGAAAATACAATCACTAATATAAAACCAATAACGCACCCTTAAGAATTTAATATTGATATTTAAAAGCAACATAATTTCAAAGGCATTATCTACCACTTAAAAATCACGAGGTTATATGCATTAAATTCTTTTAAAATAAATTGTGGTTGAATTAAAAAAATATTTATGAAAACAAAAATTCACAACAATATGACAACAACAAAAATTAGAGGAAATTATAATTTTGGTCCCTAGTTTGGAGCTTAGTTTCGGTTTAATCTTTATATTTTAAAAATAAACATTTTTATCTATGTAATTATGCTTACTTTTGACTCTTATATTTCAAAATTGAACACTTTTATCTTTGACATTTCAATAATACTCACTTTTAGTCTATAGATTTGGAGTCTAATTTCAGTTTGGTCTCTACAATTTTCAAAATTAAATATTTTTACTCATGATATTCAATAATGCTCATTTTTAGTTATTGTGCGTTTTATAAATTTATTTTTAAATTTATTTACTTACAAAATTAAATTCACGTCGAAAAAAAATAAAATAATGAATTATTAGAATTTAAAATTAGTAATGTCGACGTTGATTCAATTTTGTAACATGTGTGTAATGTAAATTTAAAGAGTAAAAATATTTCTCTCCTAAATATATAAAATTTTCGAAATTAAAATAATAAATAATAAATAAAAAAAAATACAACCGAAAAGACCCTTTAACCTATTTACAATAGTTTATCATGATAATATTAACTAAAAAATAAATGCTTTATTTTCTTTGGGGCATAATAATATATATATCATGATAATCTTAATTAAAAAATAATAATATATATATATATATATTATCAAATAAAATTAATAAAAATATTTTTCATTCTTTCTCTTTTTTTAGTAGAAAATTGGATAAAATCAATGAAAAATATATTTTTAATAGTTAGGTTTGAGGTTTAGTTTTTTATTTGTATGTTTCAAAAATTTAACAATTTACTATTGAATTTAAATAATACTTGATTTTATCTCACAAAAACGTTACTTATATAACATATAGTTAATTAAAACGATGACTTAATTAATAATAAATAATAATATATTGATGAAATGATTTACTTAATTTTAATGTGAATTTAATCTTTTTTAAATAGTTCGTATAAAAATAAATTAAAAAATATATAAAAATTAAAAGTGAGAATTATTGAGATATCATAGATAAAAGTGTTCGTTTTGAAAGGACCAAATTGAAACTAAATCTCAAACATAAGCAAAAACATAATTTTTCCAAAAAATTATGATGGACTAACCTAATATAATTTATTTTCAAGATAAATTAAATACTTTTCAATTTATTGTAGAATATAAAAGTTTAATTTTATAAATTATTGAAGTTTGATTTTTATTGACTAATAAAAAAAAAAAAAACTTTCTTTTTGGTCCCTACCTTTTGGTTGAAGTTTTACTTTGCTCCCTATGTTTCAAAATCCAACACTTTTATCCTTGACATTTCAATAATTCTCGGTTTTAGTCATTGAGATACCAGAACCGCTAGTGATTTAATGGAATATTGACTAGAATGATAACTAAATTAATTTTAAAATGTAATAAATTAATGATGTTTAATTGTGGTGTTTAATTAATTTAAAAAAAAAACAATAATTACAAAGAAAATTGAAAAGACAAATTACCTCTATTTTAATTATATTTTTTTATTACCTACAATAATTAGATTTTTAGATAACAAAAAAATGCTCTAAAAATTATAACTTTTTTATCTTCCAAAAATTAATTTAAAAGCAAATAACTCATTTTTCGGTATTTACTTTTCTCCATTCAACAAATTCATTTATTTTTATATTTATTATTTTTCTTCCGGGTTAAAACATAAATCTTATATTTATTATTTAGAAGATAAAAAAAATTCATATTTATTTTATTAAAAATATATTTAAATGAAAGTATTTTGTCTTTTCAATTATTCTTGTAATTTTTTTTTTAAATGTAAATATTATAATTTTTTTTTATTATATATATATTTTATCTAAAAATATAATTATCATAGGCAATACCAAAATATAATTACGATGGAGATAATTTGTCTTTTTTAATTTTCTTTGTAATTATTATTTTTTTAAAAAAAAAATCAATTAAACATCATAATTAAACATCATTAATTTATTAAATTTTAAAATTAATTTAGTTATCATCCTAGTCAATATTCTGTTAAATCACTAACGGTTCCATTATCTCAAGCACTAAAATTGAGAATTATTGAAATGTCAAGGATAAAAGTGTTGGCTTTTGAAATATAGGGATCAAAATGAAACTTCAGCCAAAAGGTAGGACCAAAAAGGAAGTTTTCCATAAAAAAAAACATATAGTGACTATCAAGCCAATTTAGCCAATTTTCACGCACATCAACTAATATTAACGGCGATAACTTAATGCCAAAAAAATTTATAAAAAATTAATTTATAAGTAGGTAACAAATTTGGATTGAACTCATCACCTTATGCACTCTAATACTTCCAAGCACATTGCTATATTAAACTAAGGAACATGTAATTTTGTATCACATAATATAAATTTTTCTTTGTTTTTTATTTTTTATAAATTACAACAATTGGAGGTGGACGATAGATTCGAACCCATGATCTTATAGTCACTTCGTGCCCTTGATACTGTTGAGATTTCAAAATTTTTTTTTTTTTTTTTTTTGAACAAGGTAACCACGCCGTCCCTATGTCTTGAACTTGGGATCTTGAGATAAATGTATCCTAAAAGCCTAAATCTTCAACCACTGCACCACTCCTTGAGAACTAAAATTTATTTTATTTAAATAAGCATGTGATATAATAATAACAATAATCCTATAATTACTTTTGTTTTTATATTAATATTTATTAACATATAAATATTAATATATTTACATTATTATTTATATTTTAATGATATTTTAAATTGTACTAAAAAAGTAATGATATTTTAAATTTTGAAACTAAAATAATTACTGTAATACAAAAATTAAAATCATATTCTAAATA
This sequence comes from Sicyos baderoa, assembly GCA_037832685.1. Classification (NCBI taxonomy): domain Eukaryota; kingdom Viridiplantae; phylum Streptophyta; class Magnoliopsida; order Cucurbitales; family Cucurbitaceae; genus Sicyos; species Sicyos baderoa. The sequence continues at coordinate 1,386 of JBBMEF010068979.1, read as the reverse complement.
GAAATTTATATAAAAATGATGAGAAAAAGTTTTAAAAAAATAATCAAAATAATCAAAATGAAAAATGAAAAAAGAGAATTTTGTCTAACAATAGATGGTTTTATTCTCAAAAACAAAAATAGACAAAATATGTTTATTTGGTTATTCAACTTTAAAATTTAAAATTTTATTTTATTTGACCTTTCAAGTTTTATAATATTTAATAAGTTCACAAACTTTCAAATTGTGGTTAATATCCTATAACAAATTTATAATTTTTTAAAAAAATTGTGTCTAACATCTTTTATCAAAAAAAAGAAGCCAAATATCACTATAAATTTTTAATTTTATGTTTCATGGATCTGGCAATTTTAAAATAATTTCTAAAATTTAGGTATCTAATTGACTAAACCTTTAAAATTTAAGATTGAAGCTTACCATTTATATTGAATTTTATTGATAATAACTAATTATATTCCATACCTAAGGAATTAAAGATTCCAACTTACAATTTTGAAGTTACATATCATTTACCATTAAGTTGGTTTATTTTTTGCTAGATTTTCTTTGAATTTGATTCAAGATCTTTGGTTTTAATGAATTATTTCTGCTTGAAAAAAACTATATTTATATGTCAATGCACATGATTCAATATTCTAAAAAAAAAAAAAACTCAATATCACTATAATTTTTTCATTTTATTTTTGATGGATTTGTCAATTCTAAAATAATCAAACTTTTAAAAAAGTGCCAATGTCACTATAATTTTTTTTTCACTAATATATTGACTATTTTTTTAGAATATCAAATTTAAGGTTTAAGCTTACGATTTATTTTAAATTTGAATTTTATTGATAATAACTAATTATATTTCATATTTTTTAAGTACCACAAGGAATCAAAGATTCGAACCATTTTGATTGAACTAGTTCGTCTTTAGATAGTTTTTTCGTCAAATTTGATTAAACATCATATGGTAGTAATCTTTGATTTTAATGAAGTATTTTTTCTTGAAAAAAAAAAATATATTGAGATGTCAACTTTGTATACTAAGTTATACCTTTGAAAGAAAATTAAAATTACTAAATATTTCGATAATAGAATAATTTTATTATTTGATTGTAAACTAATTTAATAGCAGCATCATAAGTTCAAAGAAATTAAAAAAAAAACATCAACAAAATTGAAAAAAAAACAAGGAAGTTAAAACAAAAAATATATTTAAAACAGTTAATACAAAATTGAAAATACTATTATTTTGTGTTCCCAAATTACGAGGGATCCAAAATAAATTGTGTCAAAATATGGAAAATAAAATAGAGCTTTTTGTAATATTAGACTAGTTTAAAGAAGTAATTACAAATATATGTTCAAATCAAAATATTAGCAAAATTAAATTCACCATTT
>JBBMEF010068949.1:0-10823 GCA_037832685.1 Sicyos baderoa | reverse complement strand
TTTTGTCTAACCGACATGTCGGTTTCGGTGTCAATTTTCGCCATTAACCGACACCGACCGACCGATGAACAGCCCTACATTCAAGCATGGACAACAAACCAAATTTGACCTTTTCGAATGCCGTATTGCATTCTCTATAAAAATCTCAACTGCTAAACTATATTCGTGTGACATTCAGTCGCTTAGCATCCACGACTTATCCATCGCCATCTTTCTAATACTCAACAAAAGCAACTACCTACACGAGTATCAGAACTACAAGGCTTTATTAACGAACTAAAACCTCAAAATGCTATACTAACACTATAACAACTATCTTACCATAAACCTAACATTTAAAATTCTAACAACAACTATCTCACTGCACTCAGGTCGATGTAGCAAGCATCGCCCTAATAACGTGCGAAGCCTCTTACAACAGAGACCCCGATGGGACAAACAAACAAATAGATCCTATGATCTAATGCAAGTATCTCAAGATAGAATAAGACAAGTTTAGTCATTCTGAACAACATGGTTTCTCTAACAATCAATGCACATGTACATCGAACACAGGCATGCTAATAGGCATAATTTTCTGTATATGCGAGAAACCAATAGACAATGTGGAACATAATTTGGCAACTAATTTCTACATGCTCGGCTTATTCCCTAGCAGTTCAGCACAACAACATGTCAAATATGTAGCTAAACAAGGCTTGCTGACAAGCATTCGACATACAAGCATTCATAGGAAAAGCATATCTAGCTATTGATACCTCTCCAAAAGAGAGTATTCTAGCCCTTAAATAAGGTGTTTTTAAGCATATTCTTACAACATAACATTCATATTAGGAGCATAAATCACCTAAGAACAGTCAAATATACATAAAATGCAATACATGTTGTAAAAGAGGCAAGAAATAGAAATCTTTAGAAAAATAGAGTTTTGAGTAAAAAATGCAGAGATTACAACATTATTTTACGCATTTCTGGAACCTTTGACTTTTTGGAATAATTCCTAATGTTTCAGGGTGTAAGCATGAAGTTGTTGGAGCTGAATCATCTGAGAAGGAGACAATTGGAAGAGAAGAATGAAGATTGGGAAAGAGAGCCAAAAGTGCTCATCATTTATCCACGCATTTGAGGAGGTTGAAATATTCATTTCCTGGCAAAAAGTAAGTGATGGATTTCCGTGTTGCTGACGTCTGCTGACGTCACGATTCGAGTAGCGGACAAGAAAGTTTTAAACTCGATCCCAGCCGTCCATCTATGATTCCGGACGCCTATAAAAGCTGCATTTAACATTTGAATGATTGACGGCCGGCCAGCTTTAGATTTTAAATTTCCGTAAAAGTGCTATCAATTTCAGGAGTTTTTCGTAGTGTTCTTTGTAATTTTCCGCCATTGCTGCTGTCTGGAGCTAGCTTGGATCTTCCGCTGGAGTTTCTCCGATCGTGCTGAAGTCTATGGCTCTGTTCTTCTGCATTTTCTAAATTTAGTATTTCGAAATTCATTTCCGATCGTTATAGATCTTGTTGTTTATTGTTTTGCGTAGCTTAGATCTTTGATTTTGAGTGTGAACGTTTGCGATCACTCATCTGCACTTCGATTAGTTCGTTTATACTCCGATTGGAAGTTTTCTTTACCTTGAAGTACTTTTACTTGTTGTTTACTGTTACATTGCTTTTATTCAAGTGAAATTTCTGTTTTCTGAGTTGAATCTGTTCATCAATCTTAATTCAAGAACTTATCTGCTTCTTATTATGCTGGGATCACTTGATATTTCTGTTTTCATTATGTTTGCTGTGATTATGAGCTAAGTTTCCGTAGGTGGGGGTTAGGGAATGAGTGTGTGATGCATGTATCGGGGTGAGCAGGGAGATGTTGAGCTATGTTGCTATAAGCGTTTTAATTCTAAGCATGTTTTGGCTGATCACCAATTCGTGTTTGCTATCCTCGTCGTTCCGAGAGGAATAGGGGCTAGAGACTTCCTATAGATGACAATTAGTTTCAGTGTTAGGATCTTCTACCTGTTAAGAGTTAGAATTATAGATAATCGTCTCGCTAGTGCGCATTCCATGCTTAAGAGCCTCAAACTTTGATGCGAGAGTGCAAGTTCGAGGAGGATGAATGCATCCCGAGAGGGAGCTTTAGGTTTCATGTTTTGCGGAGCCGCTTCTTACCAAGAGTCTTATCCCCGATGCATGTAGATCACACTCAAATACCTTAACCTGAGCCTATTCTTTCATTGAAAGTAAAATTCTGTTACGTTTAGCATTTTCAATCGCATTTCAACACTTTATATTATGTTATTATTATTTGTCATTGATATTTTCCTGCGGCAATTTTGTGGTGACAGCAATTTATGTCGCATTTGGTTGTTCTTGCATTTAGTTTTGACACCAAAAACAACCATATTGTATTTACTTTTTGCACTTAACCTTCCGAATAGCAATAGAATCATTTCATAACAATCCTCGTGGGAAATGACTTTACTTATCACTTGATACAATAAGACCATGTGCGCTTGCATGTTGTCTGCTAAATGCTATACACATCGCATCAATATATAAACATTTTAAGAGTAGCTTCGAGCGTATCAGCTATCATGCAATAAGGTTCAACAATCCTAGTTGACATCCGACATTTGTTATCAATTCTACATGTACGTGCATTCTATTAAACAGGTTTCCAATGAGACATACACGTTTATTCATAGGTCCAATCATCGGTAAATATTAACAAGTGTTCATTTGTACATTATGCAAATGGCTTGGCAAGGGCATGCTAATAATCAAGTTCCAAGCAAGACAATCGCGATATAGGCATACATGAATTCCTAGAGCCTATCCAACACACAACTCAAACTAACAAGAAAGAAAAAATCGCGAAAATCACAAGAAAAACAAACTAACAGTAGCTAAGATAAAAAACAAACTAACATCAGCTTCATTCAAACAGAAATCAAACCATTACTACACGATTATACACAATTAGATTATAGAAAACCCAGCTGAAATTAGAGAGAATGAGCGATGAACTACCTTTAGAATGAGGGTTGAAGTTGAGCGCAAATGGAGTTCGAAGTGGGCGCAAATGGAGTTTGAAGTCGGAGTCCGCGGTGGTCGGAGGGAGTAGGAAACACCAGTGGTCTGCGAGGTCGGAGGTCACGGTGGTTGGAGGTCGAAGAGGTCGGAGGTCGGAGGTCAGAGAGGTCAGAGTTTAGGGTTCGGGAAAAATCGCGTGAAAGGAGGGAGGGAAAATGAAAACGTTCATTTTAATTGCTCAATTATGACCCGCGGCCGGTCATAATAGACCTTTCTCATCTATGACCGGCAGCCGGTCATAATTGAGGAAGTCTATTATGACCGGCCGTCGGTCATAGATGACAGTTTATGAACGTTTCTCATCTATGACCGTCTGCCGGTCATAATTGAGGATACTCTTTTATGACTGGTTGTCGGTCATAATAGACCTTCAAGGACTGTTGGTCTATTATGACCGGCTGCCGGTCATAGTTAAGTCAGTCACCAATGTATATTTGTGACTGGTAAGAGGTATGCCGGTCACCTTTCTTCATGACGGTCATAAATGCCTCCGTGTTTTTTTAAAAATAATTCCTAGCCGGTCACCGTTGTCCCAATTTCTACTAATGCTTTTTCGGCACACTCAACTATTACTCCTAGTTCCATGTGTTCTCTCAAAGTTATTTCTCCTTCTAAAAGTATGGTTGGGGCTATCATTCACCTAACATTTACGAGGCTCGTGAAAAATCTTTTGGAACACATACTTCTAGAAGTATGGTTGGGGTTATCATTCACCTAACATTTACACTCAACTATTACTCCTAGTTCCATATGTGTTCTCCCATATATTTCCACTTTGGAAGGGAAAAGGTTATTTCTCGTGATATTGATATGCATTCCGGTGCTAATATAATGTCAGGTAATTAATTTCAAGCAACTTATTTCTAAGTAACACTCGGAATCGATTACGCGCAAGTATACGTGGTCGAAATTTGTAGCAAGTAATAAGTATTTATATTTTTATCGATCCCACATGGATTGATGTCTAAATTTATGATAAGTAAGAAAATAGTCGTGCATAAAATAAAAAGCATATTTTTGAAAGGTGTTGGTTGTATTGATTTTAATAGACAGAAAATAAAAACAGATAATAAACGTGAATGCAATGAGTAGTTAACACGTATACAATCGTATAGATGCTAGATGCGAGGGATTATTAATGTGACTCTTGCTTCCTAAACAACTAAGTATTTCCATACTTAGTGATTTGTGGTGGATTCTGCTTCCGCATGGATCCCCATCTCAGAACTAGGCAACGCAAGTGATAGTGAAGTTATTCCTAACATTCTAAACAATGAACTGCTATTCATACAACCTATCATAGCATACTGGGTCTGCATGAAATTCCTTCTTCTGGATTCATCACAAGGCTTATGCGTGGGTAGCTAATCGACGCATGAGTATAAAATAAAAGTTCAGCAGTGTTAATCTAATTAACATTCGCCCCTAACATGCTTCTATTAATGCAAAGCAATTGAAAACTCCTATAAAGCAGACATAGAATTGGAACAAAAGAAGAAGTTAAATCAGCAGATTTTATTCATCAACTAAAGGTCAAATGCTACAATCTACTCCTAAAAAAACAGTAAAATAGAATTGATGCGAATGTGAAATGCGCAGTCCCCTAGTCATCAGCTTCCGAACACCACTAGTGTTTCCTCTTGAGATTCGGCCTAATCCTTAAATCAGTCGGCCATCCAATCAACTCACCTGACTTCGACCTTCTTCTGAATATTTATAGTGTAGAATTACTTGGTCGCCAAGTCCGAATGAGCGGGAAAATCATCATAAATGCAGATCTCGTGATTTCCTCTATTAATTGCCTGATTGACATCGTCTTAATGGTTGATTTGATTCTCGGAGTTGTTTCCTTGCGACGTCTTTTTCCAAAGGCAACTGCCATGTCAGTGTATGCGTCTCGCGTTGTTTGTTTCCATCCGCGTGTTCAACTCCTGATAGCTCTCAAATAGAGCTATATTTAGGATGCATTAGTCTATGTTATTATCAAGATTTAGGAAAAGATAAGTGCGAATAAAACAATAATAAGCTTAAAAGGATAGAAATCTGCATGCATACATATTTTAGCATCATATTCACACTTATGCGGAATTTGAATGGAAAACGCACTAAAAGGTCGCATATTGCAGGATTATGCGAGAAAGAATCATGGAGATGAAACGCAAAGATGGCAACAACAGAAATGCACGATGAACTTGCTGACATGGCACTTGCCTTCATAGAATGACACCGACAAGGAAACAACTCAGATAATAAAATCTGACTTAATGACGATGTCATGGCACTTCTTCTGACTTTCCTGTTGATCATAACTTCTGGAGGATTTGATAATCAGATCAATTAGAGGAAGCAAATCACGAGATTACATGTATTAAGATTTTCCCGCTCGACCCGACTTGCCGACCAAGTAATTTGACACTATAAATATCCAGACGAAGGTCGAAGTCGAGCGAGCTAATCGGATGGCCGACTAATGTCACCACTAGGCCGAATCTTAGGAGGAAGCACTGATTGTGTTGTGGAAGCTGATGACAAGGGGACTGCACACTTTACATTCGCATCAATTCCAACTTTTACTATTTTTCTTAGGAATATTTGATGAACAATCGTAGTTGAATAAAATCGGTTGGTTTAACTTCTGCCTTGTTTTGATTTTATAATTGCGTTATAGGAGTATTTACTTATTGTTCATGAGTAGTTGTTTATTAGGTCTGAATGCTAACTACACTTACACTAATGTGCTTTATTTATATTCTTGCGTCGTATTGCTAGCCACGCATGAGCCTTGCAATATTCCGGAAGGAATATGTGCATGTATACCCAATATGCTACGATAGGTTTTACGAATAGTTGTTCGTTATTTAGGGAGTTAGGAATAACCTCACTATTACTTACGCTGCCTAGATCTCAGATGAAGTTCGATGCGTGAAGCACGAACTTCAAAACCCATTGATATGCGGAACCAAGAGTTGCGTTAGCTAGCCTCACACCTAATATCTTCTCGGATTGTTTAGTAGATTTGTACTCATTGCATTGCATATTTATTTTATGTAATTTATTTTCTGTAGTTATAATATATCAACACCAAACTCTTTTTCAAAACCAAAATATTTTCTTTTATTCTTTTGACTCTGTTCTGAAAAGTGTAAATCTAGACATCAATCTCTGTGGGATCGATATAAATAAATACTTATCACTTACTGCACTCTCGACTACGTATACTTGCGTAATGCTACGATTACGAATTGAGGGATCTTAATCAATAAGATTCGTCATTCTATAAGTCAATAATTTACCACTATACTACATCGTGACCCGCAGTCAAGTTTTTGACGATATATATGACACTGAATTTATGGAGCAAAGAGGCTATACGCAAGAAGATACCACAACAAATATCTATTTCACGAATCCTATCTAGGATTATCAGTCGCAGATTGGGGGAAATCAACGTATCTATCAGAATGAGTATCAATTTCAAGATGAATCCACAAGTACGAGTTACACATGGGATCGCAGGAGTCATGAACCTAAGAGTCCTATCTATAATCCCGATGAGGAGGATTTGACATTAGAAGTTGAGGAAACACTGAGACAGAGGCAGTGGTTGGGCGATAATGAAATTATATCAGAACCTCTAGAACCCAACAATGAGCATAAGGAATCTTTTGAAGTAGAATGCGAAGCGAATGCGGAATTAGAGGAAACTACGTATATCGAGGCTGACGTACTTGGCGCATGGGCAGACGTAGATCGTTTTAGTGAACAACTCACTTGGGAAGATTTTCGCATGGCAATGATCGCAAAGGTAGAAGAAGCCAAGGATGCAAAACACATAGCAGAAGTAGAATAAGAGGAAAGGAGACAGAAACATCAGGAATGCGCATGGGAAGAAAATAATTCCATGACTTTTTCTGATGCGGAAGAAGTAGGGTGTGATGTCAAAGAAGATGCAAATTCCATGATTGATACTAAGCAGAGGAGTGACAACCAAAATGAAGATGAGAATCTTCAGCATGAGATTTTTGCGGATAATGGTCTTGCGGAACTTAACCGTGTGGTCTCACATCAACCTGACGAGGGCGATGCAGAATCGACAATGCGGCAGGATGGACATGATGGAACGGAGGAACAAAGGATGTTAGCAATAGCACCCGATGAACTCACATTGCCAATTATGAACGTGGAATAGTATATAATCAGTCGAGGAAGCGACAATTGGAGGATACAACTAAGCTTTAATGGAAGAAGCAATTCTATCAATACCGAACTTGATAGAAGGATTACACATCAAGGCGCATGGAGATGAAAGGCTAGAAAAGGCAATCAAAGATGGATTTGCCCCGAAAATATACAAATGGCCTAAGGAAGGAATTATTACACCGGACAAAATACGCGCAAAGGTTCCACCCAAATCTGCAATAGCATTCCTGGAATGCGAAAATTCGATATCTCTGACTTGGCGCAATATTTTATCGCATTAAATTAGGAAAGTTTTTTTTTCGAATATTTCAATTTCTAAAAATTAGGTAATTTTATTTTTCGTTTATTTTATAAAATTAGGAAGTTTATCAATTATTCTATTTTATTTTATATTTTTCCAAAATTAGCCGATTTCAATTTTAAGCATTATTTTTATTTCCTTCTGTTTTTAATTTTCAAATTTTAGGAAGGAATTGATTTAATTGAGATTTTGTGTACCGAATTGTGAAAATGTTTACCTTATGTGTTCATTACCTTGCATAACGATTTCCAAAACAAATTTTTTACAACCTCTATTTAAGAAACGAGAACGAGGTCATGTTTTACCAAGCTCACAAATCACCCAGAAAGAAAAAAAGTCTACTTGAGAATGTCGTCTTCAAGAAAGTCGAGTGGCAAGAAAAATATGGCGATGAAGCCGGACTCTGAGAATGGTAGCGGCAATATGAGGCGAACCAGAAGTGGTAAGTTTTTCGGACGGACAGAGGATCGGAGGAAGTACTTTGCTTCGTATCTTCTGATCAATAGTGATGAAGAAAAATCGCCAGAGCCCGAGCAAGAACCAGAGGTGGTGACTGGAGCAGACCCTGAACAAAATATGATTGAGTCGATTGAACCTGCAGAAAAGGAACCTCTAGAAGTCACAGAAGATAAGTCTGGGGATATTACTAGACCCACTCGCAAACCAATGACACATTAAGAGATGATGGAAAGGATCAAGAAGAGTTTAACACGCGACCTGGAGAGAATGGGAGATAACTTGGAAGAGGTGCCGCAGCCGAGGTTCTGTAGCGTTCGTGTTCAGAACTTGAAAGAAAGTCTTCAAAGGGTTGGAGTAAGGAAATGAGCAAGGTTTTCATCTACTGATGCTAAGGAGAAATTCATTGCACTAGGTAAGATTGGATACAAGAGAGAATTGGTGCAGTGGAAGTTTTCAACGATCGTGGACAAGAGGATTGCAGAATGGGGTTGGACAAAATTCTTCTACCCAATTCTGAACGCAAGAACTGAATGGGTGAAGCAATTATATGCAAACCTGAATGAAGAAATCCACGCATTTTCAAGGGTTGAAGGCAGGCTTATTGACTGCCGCACTTAAGCATGGAATGCAGCTCTGTTGGTAGGGAATGAATACACAGGAGCTTTCGAGTAGATGATATTGCATCTCACAAATTCATATATGGATGGAGCAGCGCGAGCAATAGGAATTTGGGGTGCAGAATGGAATGATTCTACATCAATGGAGCTCGTGATGATGGATGAAGGTATGTTTGACTGGTGGAGTTTGATTAAGGATTCGTTGATCTGTACTACCAACAGGGAATTGGTCAGGAAGGACCAAGTAATGATGCTCTATGGAATCAAACTTGGGATGCAAACGAACCTTGGGGCAATAATAAGTAGTGGAGTGCAAGAATGCGCGAAGAAGCTCACCCGAATGTACTTCCCATTTGCAATTACTTAGTTGTGCGCGCACCAAGGGTGTTGAACCAACATATAAGGATATAGTTCTGAAGTTGAATCCAACTTATGTTGAGCTAATGGACGAAAGGAAGGAAGAAAGGTTTGATGAGATTGAAAATTTATAAAGAAGTGTTGAAAATCTTTCTGGATTTATCAAAAATTATATGGCATATGCATGGGAACGTGATGAGAAGTTAATGAGGAACATGGCGAAACGTGGAGAGCTTAATGAATGGTCTGAGTTTCCTGAACCAGTCATTGTGCAGAATGAAGAAGAAGGGTCGAGCGACAAGATGAAAGATTAGATGGAAGTCTCGTTCTCTTCTTAAAATGTTTTTCATAATTCAATTTTAAATCTTTAGTTTTCACATGCATTTCACGTAGTAATAGCATTACTTTAATAGGACCCAGCATGACAGTTCTGAAATTTCTGAAAATTTTAACCTTGTTTAGAATAGTCTTTACTATGAATAATGGAAAAAACAAAAAATTCGCAAGGAAGTCGCAGAAGTATGTTTAGAATATCGCAATTGCAATAAATAGCTAAGTTTGGGGGAACTAAGCCTCACCTTCATTAGGGACAATGAAGAATTTAAGTTTAGGGGTGAGGGATTTCCCGAGGAGTGATACAATGCGAAAATGCATTGAAAAAAAAAACATTTTGAGAGAGTTATATAAAATAAAGATTAACATATTCTGAAATGCATACGAGCGCGTATAAGCCTTAGGACTCTTAAGTACTCCGTTGTCTGTAAATTTGAACATTTAGATGAAGTATTCTACCCAGAATGTGACATGCTAAAAACAAAAGAACAATGGGCATGAGTGCAACCAACGAGGAATGCGTTTAGCATAAGCAGAAATCCTCGAAGGGTTAAGAACCTATGTAAGAGCATGACAGAATATGTTAGACAAACTTTAGACTAGAAGCGATTGCGATATGATAAACATGGTGAAGAGAATGACTTGCGATGAGAAACGATATATTAGTCATGATAAGGAAAATTCTGAGTTATGACTAAATTTCTGGAAAAATGGAACGAGTGAATGAGAATGACACTTTCTTTAGCAAAGGATAGGAATGCGACAAGACATGCGAAGTAGACCAAAGAAACAAAGTTGAATGAAAAATTAAAACAAGTTATTAACTAAGCAGTTATGCATTACTTGAGGACAAGCAATGATTTAAGTTTGGGGGTTTGATAGCTCTCAAATAGAGCTATATTTAGGCTGCATTAGTCTATGTTATTATCAAGATTTAGGAAAAGATAAGTGCGAATAAAACAATAATAAGCTTAAAATGATAGAAATCCGCATGCATACATATTTTAGCATCATATTTACACTTATGCGGAATTTGAATGGAAAATGCACTAAAAGGTCGCATATTGCAGGATTATGCGAGAAAGAAACATGGAGCTAAAACGCAGGGATGGCAACAACAGAAAGCATGATGAACTTGCTGACATGGCAGTTGCCTTCGTAGAATGATATCGACAAGGAAACAACTCAGAGAATAAAATCAGACTTAATGATAATTTCAATCAGATCAATTAGAGGAAGCAAATCATGAGATTACATTTATTAAGATTTTCCTGCTCAATCCGACTTACCGACCAAGTAATTTGACACTATAAATATCCAGACAAAGGTCGAAGTCAAGTGAGCTGATCGGATGGCCGACTAATGTCACCATTAGGCCGAATCTCACGAAGAAGCACTGGTTGTGTTGTGGAAGCTGATGACAAGGGGACTGCACACTTTACATTCGCATCAATTCCAACTTTTACT
>JBBMEF010068910.1:0-10826 GCA_037832685.1 Sicyos baderoa | reverse complement strand
AAACTCACTTTTAAGTATGAGAAGCCCTAATGGGCTTTTAGGTTGGGCTTCACAATATGTGAATATAACCCAACAAATTATTGATTAAAGTATTTAAACAAAACAAAAACAAGTTTTTTTTTTTTTTTAAGCAAAACGACAATTTATTAACCAAAAGCAACAGAACCACAAGACATTACATGGGAAGCATCATCCAAAAGAGCTTTCTCCAACCATGGAGGAAAACAATCAAACCAAAAATGAGAAACACCTCATTTATAAGATCATTGGGCTAAAGAATAATGAGCCACACAATTGGCTTTCCAAAACAAAACACAAATGAAAACCAGGATTTAAACATAGTAAATCTCTAATCTCTTCCTGCAAAAAAGCCATACTCAGACGCCAACCAGCTCCATTTTCAATGACATCCACCACCTTCTTCGCATCAGATTCGATAGTACACTTCGAATACCCCATCTCCAGCGCTAAACGACAGCCGCTTAAAATATCCATAGCTTCAGCAGCAAAAGGGTCGAAAATAGCATTAATTAATAACTGAAGCATCACCAAACAAGCAGCTTTCGGCTTTGTCGCGAAGAACAGCTCCAACTCCAGTTCGACACAAATCCGCTCCACAGGTCGCATCCTCAGAAAGCTTGAACGCACCACTGGCTGGGGGAATCTATCTATTCACAAGAACCCTCTTAGCAAAGGAAGGACTTGGAACAACACTCCTCCTACTGGCATCTATGTTAGCAAAATCATCCAGGCACGACTTAATCCACTCACATCTCAACATCGGATTAGGGATCTTTTCATTTCAAATAAGTTTGTTTTTGTCAATCCAAATGATCCACAAACCCATGCTAACATGTTCAAAATCCCTTTAAGAAACTGTATCAGCAATTAGGAATAAAAAGTCTTGAAACTGGTAGCAACCATTGACTTTCTGAATAACACTTGGGCATAGAGCATCCCAAAACACCCTAGCCAATTTGCACTCGAGACAAGTATAAGTATAAATATAAGAATATAAAGTTTTTTATTATATTTTCTTAAATATTTTTTTACAGGAGCATGATTTAATAATAAAGAAGAAAAAAAAAGAGAGTAGGTTGTAGGTTAATATATATATAAAAAAAAGTGAATGAAAATATATTAAAAAATACGATGTATATAAAGGCACTGAAAAAATTGGTGGCCTAATGGTTTCATTGTTTAGTGAAATAGTAATTTCATTGTTTGGTGGAAATTCAGTTCAATATAATGGTCACAGATTCGATTTATAAAATTAGTATTTGTTTCTTAAAAATAAGAAAAATAAGCAGCTTAGGGCATGTTTGAGGAAGTGGATTGGGACAGGAAGTGAAGGGATGGGTTACAATTTTTTGTTTGGCCGGTTGGGATAAATTAAGACGGGTGGGAAATGATGAGTTGGCGAGTGAGCTCGTGCTTTTTTTTTTTTTAAAAATTTAATTTTTACCCTTCCGTTTTAAATTATCATTTTACTTTTTGTTTTAATTAATTTATTTACCTTTGTTCTTTTTTGTTTAATATTTTTTTCCAAGTATTTTTTTTCTTCCGTTCCTTCGTTTTCCTGTTTAAAGCTTTTACTGATATTTTTTTCCAATTTTTTTCTATTATTATTTGAGTTATATATAAAATGAGTATATAATTCTAATTTCCAGTTTCATGTGTTCTTGCTTTTCTTTAATAAAATGTGTATATAATTACAGTTTTTTTTTTAAAATTATTTTTCTTTTTTAATGTATTTGGATTCCATATCACACGTTTTTTTTTTCCTTAGTTATGAGTTTTTCTCCCTTTTTTTGTTTTACTATAAAATACATATGCACGTCTAATCTATTTTAACATATTTTGGGTTTTCTGATTTTTTTTGAATTTTGTTTTTGTCCCTCATCAACTCAGATTTTGTGAGTTCTCTCCTTCTTTCTCACAGATCAAATTTATCCGTGCGATTCGAGCCTTGAGACTTGCGAGGTTCGTTCTTGATTCAATTTCATTTTTTGATTTAAGAATTTGAGTTTTCTGATTTTTTTTTTCCTTCATCGACTCAGGTTTTGTGGGTTCCTCTCTTCTTCCTCACAACTCAAATTTATCCATGCGATTCGAGTCTTGAGACTTGTTAGGTTCGTTCTTGATCAATTTCATTTTTTGATTTAAAGATTATTTGGGTTTTTTGAAAAAAAAAAAATTTGTCCCTCATCGACTCAGATTTTATGAGTTCTCTCTTCTTTCTCACAACTCAAATTTATCCATATCCTTGAGACTTGCCAGATTCGTTCTTATTTAATTTCATTTGTTTTTATTTATGGATTTGGGCTATTTGAAATTTATTTTTTTTGTCTCCAATCGATTTAGATTTTTTGGGTTCTCTCTTCTTCCTCACAACTCAAATGTATTCATGTGATTCAAGCCTTGAGACTTGTTAGGTTCGTGCTTGATTCAATTTTATTTTTTAATTTAGGAATTTGGATATTTTGAAATCTTTTAGGAATATGATATTTTGATGTCTTTATCGAGTAATACGTTTTCAAACATACACGATTTAAAATTTGTTTTGCCCTCTCAAAATATTTTGTCGATTGCTTCCCATTCGGTCTCTTCACCTTCTGGCCTATACCAATTAATTGTTCACCTTCTACACAATTTTTGCTCTTTGGTTTCTTGATTCTGAACTTAAATTAATTGTTTCGTAACCCAAATAATCTTTCGTTAAAGGCTACTGTCAAATCCTAACAATTATACCTTTTTGATTACGATAATTTTCCAAAAAACCTCCTTAACTCAAACTCATTTGATTATTTTTTATTATAATTATTACCTTTAATTATTTTTATTTATTTATTTTGAATTGTTTTTATAATAATATACTAATTTTTAAATTAATTTAAATAACAAATAAAATTAAATAAGTTTTTAAGTGACATTGAAAAAAAATATAATACTAAATATTATAATAACAAATTAAACATCTTATTATATATAAACATCACATCACTTCACTTTCTTTCCTATCAAATATTAATTTATTATTACTTTTTTTTCATTTCCCTTCCCACCAAACATAAATTTATTATCACTTCCATTCCCACCAAACATAAACTTATTATCACTTCCCTTATTTTCTCTTCTCACCAAACATAAATTTACTCTCACTTCCTTTCCTTTCCATTCTCTTCTCTTCCTTTCCCTTTTCCTACCGTAGCCAAACATGCCCTAAGTAACATCAATGTATTCTTAAGACAAAGATATCATATGTTCGAATTATTATTTCTATTATTATAAAAATGTCGTAAAATTTTTAAATATAGAATTTTTGAATTACGGTATTAAATTCAGAAGAAAAAAAAATTGAAGGGCCTAATCTCTTCAACGGATTGTTGGTAATATCCAATGGATGAGTTTGGACAGTGCATTCGTGTTGGTGTATTCCAATTTGAATTCGTGTGAATTCATGGATGGTTTGTGCATAAACTTGAGAATTCAAGGTGTGATTAATGATGATTAATGTTGGAAAAAATGTAAATTTAATTTCTTTTGAAACTGTAACCGTTACATTTTTCTTTTGAAACTGTAAACGTTACAAATTTATTCCCATTATTATTTTGAAACCGAAAACGTTACTTTTTTCTCCTATTATTATTTCGAAACGTTCCTTCTTTTTTTGGCTATAAAACCACTATGTTTTCTTCATTCTAAAACCTAACGGAAAAACAACGAAAACACAACAAAAAAAAAACATTCATTTGCTTCAAAGTTTTCTCTGGTGATAGAGTTCTTCATGATTTTTGAGTTCGCCTGTTTTCAATCCTTGTGATACGGATTGAAGACGAAACTGTTGTATCCTGGGAGGTTGTCACCTATTCATTCTCTAAGCACATTGGGAGGAGACGGTGAATCAACTTCAAGAAAACTGACTACGGGCCTCAGCTTTCTTATCGGTTATTTCTTTTAATTTATTGATTACTTTATGTTTGATTTAATTTTATCTCAATTTAATCTTTTATCATTAAAATTTATATTCGATTGCTATTATATACTACAATCTTGAAGTTGATTTTATTTTTAGCATTCATTTTGTTTAAAGGTTTATTGATTTAAAATTCAAATCATATTTGTTGTTAATTTCTAAATTGATATTATGTGCATTAAATAATTCTGTTAGAATTTATTTTTTAAAAAAATTAAATTTCAATTTAGCAAATAAATTGATATTTCGTGCATGACATAATTCTGTTTTATTTACAATTGGTTTAAATTTCAATTTAGAAAATAATTTGATATTATGTGCATATTTGATATTCTGTTTTGGTTTTTAGTTAGGCTCAAATTCCTGACGTTTAACAGAATAGTGTTTGATATCTTTTTCTGGATTTAATTGCGACTAAATTTCAGACGTTTAACAGATTATCAATTACTGAATGATAAGATTGTAATTCTGTTTCAACAGTTTTTACAATCCTCTTTCTGATTACATTTCTTTATTTTGTTATTGACGGGAAAAGAAAATGACTAGCAGTGGTGCTAACTCATTCGGTTTCGATGTTGTTATCACATGGACATGCGGGGGGAAGCTATTCTATCAGCAAATTACTTTTTAAATAAGGTTGCCCGCAAGGATGAAAGAAAAAAAAAACGTATGAGTTTGGAATGGAAGAAAACCTTCTTACAATTACATCAAAGTGTGGGGGTGTCTCGTAAAGGTAAAAACTCCTTTACAATTACCTCAATGATTTTAATATCAACGAATGTGACAAATGTGTATATATCAATACTACAAACAATGGTTATGTAATCATGTGTTTATATGTTGATGACATACTCATAGTTGGTAGTACCGATAAAATGGTAAAATGTACCAAAGATATGTTAAACTGAAGATTTGACATAAAATATATGAGACAAGCAGATGTGATTTTAGGTATCCAAATCAAACGTTATCTGATGGTCTTATATTAGCACAATCACATTATGTTGATAAGATTCTTGAGAAATTCAACAAAGGTGATTACGATGAGGCCAGAACTCCAATTGATTCGAGTCAACACCTGACTAAAAGCAAAAGTGAAGGTGTTGAACAAGTTGAATATGCAAGAGTTATAGGAAGTCTAATGTACCTTATGAGTTGCACGCGTCCCGATATTGCTTTCACTGTGAGTAGTGTAAGCAGATTTACTAGTAATCCTGGAAATGATCATTGGAAAGCGATCATAAGGGTACTAAGATATCTACGATTTACTCAGGATTATGGACTCCACTATTCCAGAGATCCTGTTATTTTAAAAGCATTCTCAGATGCTAGTTGGATTTCTGACATCCAAGTTTCCAAAGGCACTAGTGAATATGTGTTCACCTTAAGAGGTGGAGTTATGTCCTGTAATATATTTAGGTTAAGATATTTGTGCTCTTTGATTAGAAGTGCGATAAATTTTAGGTTAAGATATTTGTGCTCCTAAAATGTTTCGATATGATTTCGCTGGTTATATGCATAGTTTGTGTTTTAATAGTACATGTGATATTGGAAAGATAGACGGAGCAAGTACACGAACTCTAACCACCTCTTTGATATATTGTGTGGTATGAATATACATACAACTAAGGGTGCACAATCCTCAACCACCTCAATTGATATATTGTGTAGTATGGATAATTCAAGTGAGTGGATTACAAATACTAGTGCATCAAATTATATGTCTTGTAATATATTTTTTGTTTTATAATTTGTGTTAAATATCTTCACCCATTGGGTTGCCGAATGGAAAGATTATATAAGAACCCGACTTCTAAAACAACCTTAAACCCAGTTCTTACTCAATATGCATGGTTTAAAAACAATTATAACAGAAAAAACTAGAACTAAAAACCACTTTATTTAATTTAAATTGTTTCAAACAAAATAACTTAAATGACGATTCAAACTTCTAGCCAGAGATTATTAAAAACTAGTTAATAATGAATACGAAATCATGAGTCTAACCTATCACTCATGTTGAATAAAAAATAAATAAGAATAAATAAATAGACATCAGACTCCCATGATCCACCAACTCATCGGCTAAACATCATAGTGTTCTCCTAAGTTCTTGGTGGAAAATCACATAATAAGGGTGAGTAAGAAGGTACTCAGTAAGAATCCTCAACCAGTGTACAATATTGCAACATCTAGCATCCTAGCAATACATGCACAAAAATTAGTCCAAAAGGCTTGAGTTATTAACATTACTTCTTTACGAGGGCACTCAACCTGTCACCCTAACGATCAGCTCACTACACTGACCTGAACACTTAGGGAACACCCCAAGTGTTCGGCTCTAGAAAAGCTGGGAAATGGTGTACTCATGATACTAGCCTGATAGAGCCATTCTCTCGACATCTAGAGCGTGTAAGTGCACACCGCATGCAGCTGCAAACCAGGTAAATGCAGACATACGCAGACTACCTTGATCATTTAGGTCTACATGCCTAACAAAACTTGAAATGGTGCCCACTTATCCACAACTAGTGAGAGGCCCTCAGTACCTAACTGTGGCAGTCTGTTCACATCCAACACCTCAAGCTAAGGATTCTTCCATGCAAGCTTGCACCATGTTCAAAATCCCGCTCTAGTATGCCTGAAACTAGGTTATACTAGGGGCGACATGTTACATCACATCCTCGGGCTTGAGAGGGCGATATCTCCATCACATCCTCTCAGAGCCTCTCGATGATGACAACCTAATTGTAACTAAGAGTACTACATGCTCAGTTCCCTAGGAGATCGCACAACATGTTCAACAATATACATTCAGTTATCTCTAGCATGATTCTAGAAAACAATAAATAAAATTGATAACATGTTAGCACCCAGATTGATCACCAATTAAATAGGTCATTATTTAAACATGCTCGTAGAAGGGTAGACCATTCAACATAGATAGTTCTATCTAGACATGCTCACAGATAATATTGCATACATCAATAAAAACAATTAATAATGAGCCCGCAGGGTCCACACAACCCAAGTAAGAAATCAACTAATTTATAAATCTAATCAAAGTATACAATTCAAACCATGCATGAAACACAAATGTCAAATTGAAACAAATTTGAGTAATAGTGTAATATAAGGAACACAATTTGAGTAATACAAATGTGAGCAAATATAAGGAAACTTTGAAACAAAATACCAAGATAAAACAAACAATAGTGAATATATGGAACACAAATGCCAAAATAAATGAAATAAAAGTTACCAAAACAATAATGTCGAAAGTTGAAACAAATGCCAAAAACAATAAAAATGAAAATGAAAATGACTGTCTTTTGGTGAAGAAATCGCAAGAATACGTGAAGGAGGCGCCGTGCGATCGAAGGAGGAAGGAAAACAACGATTTTCTTTTTCTTTAGTTCTTTTCTTTTTCTTTTTCTTTAAATTCTTTTAATCAAACTAAAATCCCCTTTAAAATCCATTAAATAATAGATCCCCCCTTCGAGCCCCGGCGAAGACATAAATAAAACTCTTCTTTTCTTTACATAAAAACCACCCCAAGGGCAAGGGTTCAAGTCCCACCAAGAGCACAATTAAACTACAAATCTCCTTTCTTTAAAATACACAACGAAACAACCCGAGCACCTGAAACAAGAAACCGAATCTTTAAGAAATCAAGAATCAAAGATTCCAAGAATCTACGAGAATAATAACGGCCAACTTACCTTATATAACGATTCGAAATCTCGAGCCGTTATAGGTGGGACAACAAGTCGGATAATCAGGTTGAAAAACGATTGCCAGTTTTTAAACCGCCTCCACCACCTTATCCATTAAGAGCTCCAACGAAGAAGCAAGGAGGGGGCACATTTGAGAAATTCTTGAACATCCTAAAAGAAATCCATATCAACATACCTTTGGTCGACGCACTCAGACAAATGCCAAATTATGCAAAGTTCTTAAAAGACGCATTGTCCGAAAAGAAGAAATTCGAAGAATTCAAAGTCATCTCACTAAATCAAGAGTGCAGTCCGATTGTTAGAAGTAGAATCCCGAACAAAGAAAGTGATCCTGGAGCTTTCACAATACCCATAACAATAGGTGGTAAGCATCTGTGCAGAGCATTATGTGATTTAGGCGCAAGCATTAATCTGATGTCGTTGTCTGTTTACAAGAAATTTGGACTTGGAAAAGCAAGACCAACGACTGTGGTGATCCAATTAGCAGACAGATCAATTACATACCCTGAAGGAAAAATTGAAGACATTATCGTGCAAGTAGACAAGCTTTTTTTTCCAGCCGATTTTATCATTTTAGATTATGAAGCTGATAAAGACGTGCCGATCATTTTAGGAAGACCTTTTCTGAAGACCGGAAAGACGCTTGTGGACGTGTATAAAGGAACAATCACCTTGAGAATGAATGATCAAGAATTTCAGTTCAATATTGATAATTCTATGAAGCAACCATCTGACATGGAAGATTGCTCAGTTTTTAGTACAACAAAAGCTATTCTTGCCGATACTGCAAAGAAACGAGCAATGGTTGACGAGTCAGAAGATCTAGAATTGCTGAGCGAAATGCTAAAAGCATTGAATGAAGACGAAATAGAAGCATGCAACGTTCTATTCAACATGAATCATTTCGAGCCTTTGAGTTTGAATGAAAGAAAGCAAGCACCTATGGAGCCATCAGTGGTCAAGCCACCAAGTTTGGAGTTAAAACCATTACCACAGCATCTGAAATATGCGTACTTAGGAGCTAAGGACACATTACCAATCATCATTGCCGCAGATCTTATTCCAGACAATGAGAGGATGCTGTTGGAATTGCTGAAGCACCATAAGAGAGCAATTGGCTGGACGATAGCTGATATTGTAGGAATTAGCCCATCTTTCTGTATGCACAAAATAAACTTGGAAGAAGGCAACTTCAAGTCAATTGAGCAACAAAGAAGGCTGAATCTCGCAATGAAAGAGGTGGTAAAGAAGGAAGTTATAAAATGGCTGAATGCTAGAATTATCTACCCTATCAGCGATAGTAATTGGGTAAGTCCGGTGCAATGCATGCCTAAGAAATGAGGCATGACAGTGATAAGAAATGAAGAAAATGAGCTGATACCGCTAAGAACAGTTACAAGATGGAGGATCGGTATTGATTACAGAAGATTGAACAAAGTAACAAAGAATGACCATTTCCCGTTGCCATATATTGATCAGATGTTGGACAAATTGGCAGGTAAAGAGTTTTACTGTTTCTTGGATAGGTACTCGGGCTACAACCAGATTACGATAGATCCTAAAGATCAGGAGAAGACAATATTTACGTGTCCTTATGGAATTTTCGCATTCAGGCGGAGGCCATTGGATTATGCAATGCGCCTGCAACATTTCAGCATTGCATGATGGAAATTTTCTCGGACTTGATTGAAGAAATAGTATAGATTTTTATGGATGACTTTACAGTGTTTGGAAGCTCGTTCGAATCATGTCTGACCAATCTTGAAAAAGTGTATTGAGACTAACTTGGTCTTGAACTGGGAGAAGTGCCACTTCATGGTAAGAGAAGGCATAGTCTTGGGACATCGAATTTCAAAAGAAGGCATTGAAGTAGACAGAGCAAAAATTGAAGTGATTGAGAAATTGGAGCCACGAAGCAATGTGAAGGGCATTCGAAGTTTCTTAGGGCATGCTGGATTCTATCGGAGATTTATCAAAGATTTTTCAAAGATCTCAAAACCACTATGCAAATTGTTAGAAGTGGACACAGAGTTCAAGTTTAGTGCAAAATGTTTAAAAGCGTTCAATGCGCTGAAAGATGCTCTAACCACTGCACCAATCATAATCGCACCAGATTGGAAGAAGCCGTTCGAGCTTATGTGCGATGCGAGTGATTATGCTATAGGAGCTGTTTTGGGACAAAAGGGAGAAAATTTATTTCAACCAATATATTATGCCAGCAAAACATTGAATGAAGCCCAACTCAATTATACCACTACGGAAAAAAAACTCTTAGCAGTTGTTTTCGCATTGGAGAAATTTCGATCTTATGTAGTGGGATAAAAAATAACAGTGTTTACTGATCATGCAGCTATCAGGTACTTGATGAATAAGCATGATGCAAAGCCGAGGCTGATCCGGTGGATATTGTTACTTCAAGAGTTTGATATTGAGATCAAAGACAAGAAGGGTAGTGAAATGTGATTGCTGACCATTTATCAAGGCTGAAACAAAAAGATGAGAAAGAGAAGGAAGTTCAAATTACTGACCATTTTCCTGATGAGAAGTTATTTGCGGCTACAACATGTTTGGTAGCAGAACGACCATGGTTTGCGGATTTTGCGAACTTTCTTGCTAGTGGTATTTTACCACCAGAACTCAGTAGGGAGCAACGAAAGAAGTTTTATGCTGACGTTAAGCACTACTACTGGGGTGAACCATTTATGTTCAAGCAATGTGCTGACAACAATATCAGAAGATGTGCTGCAAAGAGCGAGACTGAAGAGATATTAAGACAATTCCATAATGCCCCATATGAAGGACATTTTGGAGGAATGAGGACCGCAACCAAGGTCTATCAGTCTGGATTATATTGGTCAACAGTCTTTAAAGATGCTCATCATTTTGTGAAGATGTGTGATAAATGTCAGAGAAGAGGGAATATCGGGAGCAAAGACGTAATGCCAATGACGTGTATTTATGAAGTATAACTATTCGACGTATGGGGCATAGATTTTATGGGACCCTTCCCTCCATCAAGGAATAATCTTTACATACTGGTAGCAGTGGACTACGTTTCCAAATGGGTTGAAGTTATAGCCAGTCCACTGAACGATGCAAAGACTGTCATTCGT